>DF357417.1:159931-173122 GCA_000787875.1 Solanum virginianum | reverse complement strand
TAAATGTTTCATAAATTCTAGGAGCTTAAAGGTCTAGGAACTTCTCGCTCTAATACCAAGATTATGGCGGACTATATATATATATATACACACACATATATATAAGTAATGAAATTAATAAATTGTTGGGGGTTGGTAATCGCCACAAAGTATACTAAATTGTGGTGATTTTCTAACCTCCTTTATGAAACCACCACAAAAAGACTTAATATTGTGAGAGTTAAAATAAACATCAATAAATGAATTAATGGTGGAATTTCTTAAAACTCCCACAAGTTAACCGTCACAAATTGAGCGTATTTTTGTAGTGTACATCCATCTCATGTTCCTTCTCCCATCGGTTATATTTTGATTTAGTTAAGATTTAATATATGTAATTTTGTATTTTTAAAATAAAATATTGACAAAAGTAAATTGTAGAAAATTTTACTTTTATTGAATTTCTTAAAGTCAAAGAACTAAGTGTTAAAAACACATTTAAATTATATCTTTTTTGAATTTAATACCTAAGCTATTGAGAGTGTAAACTTCATACATAAACTATCACTTATTTGTTTGAGAAATACGCATTGATCAGTAGCTTGTGTAATACAATCTCTTTATTTTAGAAAACATTGTCACTTGGTTAAAACATTACAACTTGACAAAAATTAAATAAATTATTAGTATTAGTTAAAAATTAAAGTATTAATATCTCAAAAATAATATTTTTTAAAATACAATTTAAACTTTTTTTTGTCCTAGTGCACCATCTCCTTCCGCATAACCCACCAAAGCTAAGGAAGAAGCATTTATCACAGTTACAAAGAAAAAGAATTATAATTTGATAAGGTATTTGAAAAACCTTATGCCCTATCCCACTTACAAAAATCAGAATTATTCATACTATCTCAGGTACAAACTTACGCAAAATTCAATTTTTTTGCCCTAGTGCACCATCTCCTTCCCCGTACCCCACCCCACCCTAATTTTATTTTTTTGTCAAAAGTAATTTAGATATTATTTTTTTAAAAAGAAAATCCAATACTGCCCCATCTAACCCTTTACTTTAAAAAGAAAATCCAATTCCGCCCCATCTAACCCTTTGCACTTTTTTGTTAATGTATTTGTCTCAGTCTGTGTTAGATATATACATGTGTTTTTAGAAAAATATCTTTTTACTTGCTTACTGAATATAACTGAAATGAAGATTTTGTTGTAGAAAATACTATCCTAAAATCATATATATAGCATGGAAGAAAAAAATGAAAAAAAAAACAATTGGAGCAAAAGGTGTTGTCATGACCTGAGCTAGGCCCTAGGTGTGACATGACAATTAGGATCCCTGAGAGAACCCTAACCAAGCCTCTTAGCATATCATAATCATCCATAAGGTACAAACATCAACAATTTATTAGAAGAAATGCGAAAAATAGTCTCAAAATGTAACTATTTAGGAAATGAACAACTAAACCAAAAAGAGACGACATAGACTCTTACACATAGTATCCAACAATGTCTCTACATAGTTTAACATGACGAGGACCAAGATATGTCCCTGGCTCATCCTTAATGAAAAAAAATTAGTCATCTCAAAATAGGATAATAGAATCATTAAATGAAACTATGATTGGGATAACCCTCGAACCACGAGGACTCACCAAATTAAGCAGATCTTCAAACTTCAAGCTAGCTGGTAGGGTGAAGAGTAGAGTGAAATTCTTCTCTATATTTAGGAAAAAATGTAAGCAAAATATGTGTTAGTATATTTGAATGTACTAAGTATGTGAGCATATGCAATAAAGTATAAGTCATAGTATGCAATAGACCAATAAGGACATCATAATGGAAAGTGAAGTTAAAACATAGTAAATCATGAATATGGTCAATGCATAATGAAATCATACTAGTGGTTATAGAAGAACATGGATCATAATAATAATGATAATAATTAAAATATGAGGCGTAAGGAAAACATAACATATGTGGAGAAAAAACTTTAATCAACAATAAGACCATGCCTACTATAACATGACAGATGTAACTCCCACATCGAGAAGACATGTTACTTTAACAAGATAGTCTCCATGATGGTACATTCATTCAACATGAGGGGCTAAATGTGGACCCACTAGACTAATCTATAAGGCAACCTATGGTGGCACATTGTTTTAGACAAGAAGTTGCTACTAGGATTCCTTTGGGAGGATAACTTGAACATCCTCCAAACCAAATCCCACCTCAAGCCTTCTCAATACTAAGTCAAATCCCATGAAATAAAAATCATAATACAGTAGTCAATCATAAATCAATCATATCTTTGAAGTTTATTTAATCAACTTATACATAGAGTATGTAAATCATTAACCTTGGTGATTCATCAATTTGAAAATGGTCTCTATTACATTTAAAATGTATGATTAGGTTCGGAAATCCTTTGATGTACTTTCTTTCATTTATCAAGGGGCTTTAAAATCACAATTGAATAACTTTTATTAACTTTGAGATCAGAGAATACCTTATTATTCATGTTCATGAGTCACTTAAAACTAGGATAAGTCATGTGAGTTCAATGTCAAATCACTTTAAAACTTGTAATTCAATGAGAATATGCATAATCATGAAAAAAAATAATAATAAAAATCATAGTTAAAGAGACCCACAATGAAGGTCATAACCCCTAAATAGAGTTAGAGTACTTACTTCAAATTCATCAAAATCATATAATTAATCATATATTCATTTCAAAATAGAGCAATTATCATAATACGAGTTATAATCTATGTAATTGAAGAAGAATCATAAAGGCCCATGGAGACATATACTTGAATTGAGTAGAAAAATTGAAAATCATTTGAGTTCCATGGGTGAAAAGAACTCATGGTTTTAAACCCACATAACTTAGATGAAATTAAAGGAATAAATCTGAAAACAAGTAGATAAACTTGAAAAGCTAGCTGATAGGATCGAGCTTAGAAACAATACTAATATGGAGCGAATACTAGAATGCGGAAGGAACAACAAAAAAGAAAGATAAAAACTAATTAAATATAAGAGAAATTCAAAGGAAAGATCCAAGAATTTCCAAGGAATTGATATTCTAAGGTCTTGACAAGATCCAAGTAACAACGTAAAAATTTATGGAAGAAATCTAACGCCTTTACTTGACAAATTCTCAAAGAACAAGTCACAAAGGTTCAGTAGAACTCTCTCAAAAATTATTAATATCAATCTAATTGTATTTAATAATAGAAAAAAGACTTCTATATAAATTATAGGGTCCTTGGACGTCCAAGACTCCTTAGGTTAGGCCTAAGGAGTATCCAAAACCTAGAAAGAAAATTACAAGGTAAATCCTGCTCTAGAAAGGAAATAAAGTTACTTTAATTAGGAATAGACCTAGTAGTTCTAGAAAAGCAGTAAATGGTACTAGGATACATTAAATAGAACAAGGAAAAAATTAATAACCCATATATAAATAAGAAAATTAGGTAAAATCCAACTATGAAAAGAATCTTGACAAATTTGAAAAGTTTGACTAGTCTTCTCTGCAAACTTGGGCAAAAAGTAACCTTTGTTATGGGTGATTCGTGGACTCTTCTTGGACTTATTTACATAAAATTTAACCCTAAAATTCTTCATCTTGGACTTGAATTTGGGTCACCAAATAATTGTACCATTTAGACAATTCATCCTTCTTGGGCTTTAGCTCTTCTTCCCCAACAAGACACCATTGGATTTGCAATTGAAGCCCATTGAGCTTATCATTAAACTCCTTAGTTTGAGATGTTGTTATGGGCCTCCTTTGATCTTCTTAAGCTTTATCCTTTTTATCATTGTCCTTTAAAGGAGTAGAGCTTAGTATGATGCTATCATTCCCCTCTTCTTCAAGAGAATTCATCCTCAAATTCAAGTCTGCATCAAAATGGGAAAGATCCAAAACATTAAAAGTAGCACTAACTTGGAAGTCACCAGGAAGATTAAGTTTATAAGCATTGTCTCCTATCCTTTCAAGGACTTTGTACGTGTCACTTCCTCTAGGATCTAACTTGGCCTTTCTTTTGGAAGAAAATCTTTCCTTTCTCATATGCACCCAAACCAAGTCCCCAGGTTTAAAAAAAATATATTTTCTTCCTTTATTCCTTTGCAATGCAACTTTCTTATTTTTCTTTTCAATTATAAGTCTTGTTTGTTCATGAATCTTCTTCATTATGTCAGCCTTCTTTCTACCATCAAGATTAGAAAAATCATTAGTAGGTAAAGGTAGTAAATCAAGAGGGGTAAGGGGGTTGAATCCATATACATCTTCAAAAGGAGTCTTACTAGTAGAAGAATGAAAGGTCCTATTATAAGAAAATTTCACATTAGGCAAGTAATATTCCCAAAAAGTCAACTTTCCTTTCAAAACAACCCTCAACATATTCCCTAAAGTTCTATTAACCACTTCTGTTTGCCCATCAGTTTGTGGGTGACAAGATGTGGAAAATAGCAATTTAATCCCTAACTTTCTCCAAAGAATTCTTCAAAAGTGACTTAAAAACTTGGCATCCCTATCACTAACAATAGTCCTAGGTATTCCATGCAATTTAATTGCTTCTTTTACAAATAAGTCAGCTACATGAGATACATCATTAGTCTTTTTACATGGAATAAAATGAGCCATTTTAGAAAATCTGTCTACTACCACAAATATACTATCCTTACCATACTTAATCCTTGGAAGCCCCAATATGAAGTCCATAGAAATATCAATCCAAGGAGAACTAGAAATAGGTAAAGGAGAATAAAAACTATGCGACAATGTTCTAGACTTATCTTGTTTATATTCAAGACAATGAGAACACAATTTTTCAACATCCTTTCTCATGCTAGGCCAATAAAAATGTTCAGAAAGTATTTTCAAAGTTTTAGGCACTCCAAAATGTCCCATTAGCCCTCTACCATGTGCTTCCCTAATACATAGTTCACACAAAAAGCAGTTAGGTACACACAACTTATTTTCCTTAAATAGAAATTCAT
The DNA here is from genome assembly GCA_000787875.1 of Solanum virginianum. Taxonomy (NCBI): domain Eukaryota; kingdom Viridiplantae; phylum Streptophyta; class Magnoliopsida; order Solanales; family Solanaceae; genus Solanum; species Solanum virginianum. The sequence goes on along the minus strand of DF357417.1, from coordinate 168,124 downwards.
CTTGAAGATTAAATTTCTCAAAAGGACCCAACTTACATTCATAAATTTTTTTACTAAAATCAGAATCATTAGCATAGAGTAACTTGATTTGATCAAAACCCAACAACTTTGAAGTAAGAGTAGATATTAAAACATACCTTCTTGAGAGCGCATCAACAACCATATTCTCCTTTCTTTGTTTGTAGGCAATTACATAAGGAAAAGTTTCAATAAACTTCACTCATTTAGCATGCCTACGACTAAGTTTACCTTGGCTCTTCAAGTACTTCAATGACTCATAATCGGTCTTGACCACGAATTCTCAAGGCCACAAGTAGTGCTGCCATGTAGCTAATGCCCTTACCAAGGAATATAACTCCTTATCATAAGTTGAGTAGTTCAATGTTGCTTCACTTAGATTTTCACTAAAGTACGCAATTGGGTTGGAGTAATGCATCAAAATAGCATCTATGTCCTTACCAGAGGCATCACACTCAACTTCAAAAGACTTAGAAAAATTAGGTAATTCCTAACTTCAGTTACACTATTAGGTCTAGGACATTGTTTAATTGCTTTGATTTTATCACCATCTACTTCAACTCCCTTAGAACTGACCACAAAACCTAAGAAAACTACACGATCCACACAGAAAGTACACTTTTTGGGATTAGCAAATAAGAGCTGCTTTCTAAGGACTTTAAAAACTTATTTTTGGTGCTCTGTGTGTTCATCTAGATTTTGAGAAAAGATCAAGATGTCATCAAAATACACCACAACAAATATTCCATGAAAATCTTTAAAAATATGATTCATTAGTCTCATAAATGTGTTAGGTGCATTTGTTAAGCCAAAAGGCATAACTAACTACTCAAAAAGTCCATATTTTTTCTTAAAACCAGTTTTCCATTCATCTCCAAGATTCATATGAATCTGATGGTAACCACTTTTAAGATTAATTTTAGAAAAAATTTTGGATACATATAGTTGATCTAGCATATAATCAAGACGAGGGATAGGATGGCAATACTTTACCATTATCTTGTTGATGGCTCTACAATCTACACATATCCTCAATGTTCCATCCTTTTTGGGTACCAATATGACAGGAACAGAACATGGGCTCATGCTCTCTCGAACAAAACCCTTTTTAAGCAATTCTTCAACTTGGCTTTGTAATTCCTTGGTCTCTTCAGGACTACTCCTATAGGTATGCCTATTAGGTAGTTGAGACCTAGACACAAAGTCCATTTAGTGCTCAATCTCTCTCAAAGGTGGAAACCCCTTTGGAGTATCATCAGGAAAAATATCTCAAAACTCTGCAAAAGAGAAGAAACACTATTTGGCAAAGAAGGAGTTAGTTCTTCAAAGTTAATCAACAAGTACTATGGGCAGCCCCTCTTTTCTAGCATTCAAACACTCTTTGGCTTTTACATAAAGACTCTCTTTTTTCTTTTTCTTAGCCTCTTTCCTCTCACCAAAACTTTTTGTTTTTCACTCAAACTCTCTTTTACCTCTTTACTTAGTTTGCTGCCCTCTCTCTCTCTTTCTCGGTCATCTCTCTTTTTTTCTATCTCTTGGCCCTTTTATTTTCCCTCAAGCTCACTTTTTATCTCTCCCTTTTACTTTTCCATTATTTTCCTCAATCGTTTCTGATCTTCAAACACTTATGAAGGAGATAATGGTGCAAGAGTAAATTCTTACAATTATGCAAAAGACTGTATCTATTCTTTCTCTCATGATGAGTGGTGTCCCTATCATATTGCCATGGTCGGCCAAGTAAAACATGACATGCTTGCATTGGAACTACATCACAAAGAATTTCATCTTCATACCTACCAACATTGAATAAAATCATGCATTGTTTGTTTACTTTTACCTCTCCACTATCATTCAATCATTGGAGCCTATATAGGGTAGAGTGTTTCATACATGCAATTCCTAGCTTATCTACCAAATTTGAACTCACCACATTTGCACAAATTCCCCCATCAATAATCATAGAATAAGTCCTCCCCTTTATTTCACATCTAGTATGGAGCAAATTCTCCCTCTGTCCTTCATCACTACTACCCAAATTAATAGTCATAATTCTCCTAACTACCCCAATTATACCATCATTGGCAGTTCTAAATCATCTTCCTCACTTACACCTTCTCTTTCTTCTTCTTCTTCCCCCTCAGTTTTTTCATCTAACTACCCCAATTATACCGTCATTGGAAAGTTCTAAATCATTTTCCTCACTTACACCTCCTCTCTCTTCTTCTTTCCCCTCACTTTTTTCACTTTCATATTCTCCATTCTCTCTAAGTATGATGTTTCTTCTACTTGGACATTCATGTATCATATGACCCCTCCCATGAAATTTATGACATTGAATAGAACTAGAAGGTTTAGAAAATCTGGGATTGAAGGTTTTACCTCCCTCATCAACTTTACCTTTTCCTCTATCTTCTTGAGGTTTAGAAGGAGTTTTTCCCTCTTGATTTGACCATGACTTCTTAGAGATGGAGTTAGGCCAATTTCTCCATGAGTTAGGTTGCTGCTTTTTCTTGATTTGTTTTTCTACTTTAATAGACAAATCAACTAACTCATCTAAAGTTACATACTGTTGTATCTCTACTATATTAGCTATTTCAGAATTTAAACCATTTGAAAATCTAGCCATTGTAGCTTATTCTTCCTCCATGCAATTAGCTTGGATCATAACCATATCTATGCTTTTGAAGTACTCATCCACCGACACAAAACCTTACTTCAAGTGTTGAAGGCAAGATTGCAGCTTTCTTTGAAAATATGATGGCACAAACCTCTTCCTCATCACCCTTTTCATCTCTGCCCAGGTGGTAATAGGTGGCAGCTCATCTTGCACTCTGTCCCTAGCAAGCTTTATCCACCAAGAAGTAGCATAATCAGAAAACTCAACAACAGGAAGTTTAACTTTCTTACCCTCAAAGTAGTTATGACAATCAAAGATGGCTTTAACTCGTCTCTCCCAATCAAGGTACAAGTATGGGTCCCTTGTCCCCTTGAAAGATGGAATCTTCATTTTTATACTACTTATATTATCATCTTCTACTCTACCTTTTTGTACCCTCCTATCTCTTCTTTCTATATTAAGTTCACCATCAAAATCATCATTATCATATTCAAGATTCACAAAAGGGGCATTGGGTACATTTCTTCTAACTTGGGGTTTAACATTATTGGGTGGTACAATATTATTCTCCCTCCTAATTGCAGTTATGGTCTCATTCTGCTTGGTAATCATATTTCTCATCTCTTGAAATTGAAGGTTCTATCTCTCGAATTATTGGTGCATAGCTTGAAGGGTGAAGTCATTTCTTCCTTTGATCTTAGCTTCTAAACGAGCCATTTCTTCATCACCACCTGAATTAGACATCTTAAAAGAAAATATCAATCACACACATAATATGACTTTTACCCTCTTTTAAACTCAGCCATATTTGCCTTTTTCCCCTCAAATAACCTTTGAACAAGAGTACTTTGTAGATTTATAATTAAACCCAAACAAGTATCAAATTCTTAGTAATAAAGTATAGATTTTTTGGGCGCAAAAGAAAGTAGAGAACTAGTCCTAGAGCAAGCAGGATTTAGTTGAAACAAAACATGAATAGAAATGAAGTTACTTTAGAATTATATAAGAATAACAAAGAAATTTCCCGTATTCTCAAAAATTTAGAATCTCCTCTTCTTAATTCATTTTTATTTGGAAACAACTAATGCATGATTTTGAGGATAAGTAAATAAATTTCTTGGAGAGCAAGTTATCTCCTTTTTAATTTTTTTTACTTTTTTTATCTTTATATTTAAGAAATCCCAAGATTTACCAAGAATGAAATCTTTATAGAACTGCTCTAATACCACTTAATAGGATCGAGGTTAGAGACAACACTAATATGGAGTGAATACTAGAATGCGGAAGGAACAACCAAAAAGAAAGATAAAAACTAATTAAAGATATGGGAAATTCAAAGGAAAGATCCAAGAATTTCCAAGGAATTGATATTCTAAGGCCTTGACAAGATGCAATTAATAATGTAAAGATTTATGGAAGAAATCTAACACCTTTACTTGAGAAAACAAATCAAAACGTTAGATCCGGATCTTGACCGCTTTATGAGTAAATAAAGACAATAATTAGTATGTAAACTAATCACCTTCTAAAAAATACCAAAAAGAAATCAAAGATATCACAATAAGAAAGTACTTTACTCAAACTATGAACTAGTAAAGGTTTAAATATAAATTCTCAAAGAACAAGTCATAAAGGTTCAATAGAACTCTCTCAAATATTATTAATATCAATCTAATTGTCTTTAATGAAAGAAAAAAGACTCATATATATATTATAGGGTCCTTGGACATCCAAGACTCCTTAGGATAGGCCCAAGGAGTATCCAAAACCTAGAAAGAAAATTACAAGGTAAATCCTACTCTAGAAAGGAAATAAAGTTACCTTAATTAGGAATATACCTAGTAGTTCTAGGAAAGCATTAAATGGTATTAGGATACCTTAAATAGAACAAGCAAAACATTAATAACCTATATACAAATAAGAAAATAAGGTAAAACCTAACTAGGAAAAGAATCTTGACAAATTTAGAATGTTTGACTAGTCTTCTCTGCAAACTTGGGCAGAAAACAACCTTTGTTATGGGTGATTTGTGGACTCTTCTTGGCCTTATTTGCATGAAATTTAACCCTAAAATTCTTCATATATATATATTATAGGGTCCTTGGACATCCAAGACTCCTTAGGATAGGCCCAAGGAGTATCCAAAACCTAGAAAGAAAATTACAAGGTAAATCCTACTCTAGAAAGGAAATAAAGTTACCTTAATTAGGAATATACCTAGTAGTTCTAGGAAAGCATTAAATGGTATTAGGATACCTTAAATAGAACAAGCAAAACATTAATAACCTATATACAAATAAGAAAATAAGGTAAAACCTAACTAGGAAAAGAATCTTGACAAATTTAGAATGTTTGACTAGTCTTCTCTGCAAACTTGGGCAGAAAACAACCTTTGTTATGGGTGATTTGTGGACTCTTCTTGGCCTTATTTGCATGAAATTTAACCCTAAAATTCTTCATCTTGGACTTGAATTTGGGCCACCAAATAATTGTACCATTTGGACTATTCATCCTTCTTGGGCTTTAGCTCTTCTTCCCCAACAAGACACCTTTGGATCTGCAATTGAAGCCCATTGAGCTTATATTAAACTCCTTGGTTTGAGATCTTGTTATGGGCCTCCTTTGATCTTCTAAAGCTTCATTCTTTTCATCATTGTCCTTCGAAGGAGTAGAGCTTTGTATGATGCTATCACTAGCTTGTAATCCCCAATGAAAACTTGAAGGAGTTGAAACTTGAGAAAATTTGTGTAACTTGAGGGTTTGGGTGAGAATGAAGGGAATAGATAGGGGTTGCGATAGTTATGGGTAGATATAAAGTTAAAATGACATAATTTAGAACTTAGGACAGGATAAAAAGATAAAAAAAAAATTCTTTATTAAAAACTGTTACAGATCATAGAGTCTGTTCATGGAAATCAAGCCCAAATTTCATATTTCTAAAGTCGATCCACGAAGCCTGAGTCTAAGACCCATAGTTTCTTTAATGTATCATGGTTATCTTTAATAGAAACTGGATGAAATTTACCTTTCTCTAAATCTCAAACTATGAACACATCTACAAGCCCATCCTGATTTCTAAGGCCTGTATAACACCTTCGTAGTTCTCCCATGCCTTAGCCAAATTTCTATATTCCACAACCCAAACCATGAGCCCAATCTACAACTCATACTTTCTTGCATGACTCATATATCAACTTCATTCTGTTGAACCCATTATTTACACTTTCTAATTCTTATTTACGACAAACATTCACGAGTCATGGTCGTTCCATCTACGACTCATGGTTACCTCTCTTACATTATTCAATTTTTTTAAAAAAAAATTTCCAAGTCAATTCCAATCTACAATAATTATCTACTATTCGTGGTTCGATCTATGCATTATAGTTGTCTCTTGCAGAACTTGGTAGTGACCGAATTTTCTTCAAAAATTTTTATTCTTGGTAGTGTCTCATGTTATTGATTTTATTCTTGCTTGCTTTGATTGATTGATTCACTGCTTTTTGTGCTTAGGTTTGTTTGTCTTCTCTTAGCTCAAATTGAAAGAGAAAGTTTAGACTTTGGTATTCTTCCACTGCTACCCTATTTCCCACTTTGATAGTGTCCTTGCCTCTTTTCTCACATTAATGTGGGACTTTTTTCGCTCACAGGCAACAAAAAATTAGTATAAGAGAATATTTTGAAAACGTCAAAAGAGATATAAATAGAGGAACATTAGCTTTCAAGATTTAAGTGCTAAAATGTCTCTATACAACCATAATGAAGATAAAGAAGACATGAAGTAACAACTTACATCTACCACAAATCAAAAAATTAGAATTTCTCCAGTTGAATTAATGTCCACTGAGTAAGATTCAAGTCCCGACTTGCTTCCATCAAACATGGCTGGAATGAGTGGTCCGTTTTGAAGCTTTATAAGAGTCGTTCTATTGAAGATTTAGTGCAGATAACGACATCGATTACATAAATGAAAAACGAAGTATTTATAAAGCATGAATTGTAAAGCAGGAAAATAAGTTTAGAAGAGCCTGTACTTAGCAAAGGGACGAGAATATGGATTATCCTTGAGGTCTTGCCTGCACTGTAAAAGGACTTGGTGAAAATAAATAGTTTTTTCTAATTTGTGGAGGTCCAAAATGTAAGTCGAATATTCAGTTTACAGAAATGACGAAACAATTGTAATAATTTATGTATGAACAACATGCTCACATTTTAAAAGCTGAATCAAACAGAATTTTGATTAGAAATAAAGTTGTATCAGTGGAGTAATGTAATTTCAAGACAATAGTTCAGTAAAGTCACAGCATTCAAGTTGCTCTAAGAAAGCGCCAAATCAAATGCTGAATGCAATGACAGGTCATGTACCATTACAACTCTCTAATGATTTTCATATCACTATTTACCAGGTTAGCCCTATTGCCCAAAGAAAAATTCTACTTTTCTGGATGGTAAGTATGTACAACATGAGGCGGATTTTTACATTTTTGTTGATATCAGTGTCACCTTTACTTGTTAATACAACAAAGTAACCTGAATACGGAAGTTCTTAGTCGTCAATTTGAGAATCATTTGCTGATTCATAGACCTAGCTCTAGAAATCTGAATGGAACATATATAGAAAAGGTTCAACTGACATTTTAAAAAAAAAACTATACAAGAGTAAACATGCCGATGATCTTTTACGACAAGTAATTTCAGCATGGAAATTCTTACCTGTGAATATTTTTTGAATAATTTTCGCATAGACTATGTTGTATAAAACAGAGTTAGCTCTTTGTCATTACAGTGCAAGACTCAAGATACTATGTCAAGTGTTACGGCCCTAGAGGGGTCGCACGGCGCTAGTTCATTTGAAAGCGGAAATGACAAACGCTAGTAAGCCTAATTTGCCTAAGATCCAACAAAGGGAACGCAAGATAAAAGACAAGAGACGGGCTTAGAGAAGAAAAATAATTTCTTGCTTGGAAATGCTATTACAAACTATTACAAGTATATGAGTGTGCTGCAAATGTGCTAACCTTTGAAAAATAATACAAAGGACTCTATATATAGATATTGTCTGGCATGTGTTTGCGCGTGGGAGTGGTGCGGGCCATGTCACGTTCCCCCGCCTGATGATGCGGCGTCCTCGGCGCATGGCTGTAGTTGTTGCTGCATGAACCGGCGTACCTTGTCCCGGAATTGCCAAAGGTCTTCATAGCTTTCCCAAGTGGCCTCATCCGGTGACTGACCCTTCCAATGGACAAGGAATGTGGCCTCAGCCGGCTGTCCTCGCCTTTGCAGGGCCTGATAGTCTAGGATAGCTTCAATATCCCGGTCGTAAGAGGCAGTGACTGTCATAGGAGCTCTTTGCGACTGCCCTCTGCTGGGATCGGCTTTGGCCAGATGAGCCTTAGCGAGTTCTAGCTGCTCGCCGTATCCCTTAGCGGCGGCATAGGCGCCTAGGCTTTTGCCCTCAAGGGCTGCTGGCAATGAGGCTGGAGTCAATGGGTGCTGGCCCGTGGCTAACTCAAAGGGAGTCTTTCCTGTGGCCTCGCTCCGCTGCAGGTTATAAGAAA
>DF357417.1:145971-156029 GCA_000787875.1 Solanum virginianum | reverse complement strand
AAGCGAACTTGCCTTCCAAGGCCTCAATTCGCTCTTCCAATGCAGTGCGTGCTTCTTCCTCTTCACTGAGACGGATGCGGATGTTGCCAGTTTCCACAAAGGTGTTTTTCTCCAAGGTTTTAAGCTTGCCGTCCAGCTGAGTCACACGATAGCCATTTGCCTCTACGCCTTGTAGGGCAATTTCTATCCGCTCTGGCCATTCCAACTCCTCAGTGACGCTAGCCGGCAAGTCTTCTTGCTCCTCATCGCTAACTTCAGTGGGTGGAAGGGGGATAGCTTTGCTGGGTGACGGGTCTGCTGATGGCTTTTCTGCTTTCTTGGTGTTTTTCTTACCTCTGCGCCTGGCCGGAACATCGGTTGCAACTCCGGTGGCAGTGTGAAGTTCTCCATCGCTGGCCATTTTATCTGTCGGAATCCCTGAGTAGTTGCTCTGATACTACGTATATTAGGAACTTCCTCCTCGTGACTCCTCCTCTAGGGAAAGAAGTCAAGTTATGAACCTTATTAAGGTACCCTAATGTTACGGCCCTAGAGGGGTCGCACGGCGCTAGCTCGTTTGAAAGCGGAAATGACAAACGCTAGCAAGCCTAATTTGCCTAAGATCCAACAAAGGGAACGCAAGATAAAAGACAAGAGAAAGACTTAGAGAAGAAAAATAACTTCTTGCTAGGAAATGTAGGCGGGCGGGCGCGCTGATTGGGCGCGGCAGGCACGCGCGTCTGCGCGGGCAGGCATGCGTCTGTGCGCGCGGGAGTGGCGCGGGCCATGTCACTAAGCTACTTTCTCAAGGAAATATATTTCCCACTATGTATTCATTCATTAAAGATAACTTGAAAGCCTAAAATATGTGAAATATTCCAAGTACGCTATTTCATTTCAACTCTGGAAGGACTAATCTTGTTAGGTAAATTGTTTGAGTGTTTAATTAGATTCAATTTAGCAGTATGGTGTATTTAAATACTACAGTAACATGGTTAAAAAGTAAGTTAATAAACAAGTTTAAGAAGATATATTGCAGATCACTTGTCTAAGAAAAGAGAAGCCATCTTGCATAGAACGGGCGTTCCCTTGGACATTTTCTATTTTATAGTAGCAACAACAGGTAAGAGAGTAAGAGACAATTGGACTAAAGAAGAAACAAGCATTGGCACTGCAATTTGCTATTTCCCAGAACGCATGTATTCTCTAATAAGAACATTTGCCTGAACGTATCACCAAGAAAGGAAAGAAGCTGTAAAATTTATTTTCTACAAGAACTATTTCCTCGTGTGGCTGAAAAATTTGGCAGCAGAACTCATTCTTTTACCAGTTTAGCTGATTTTACAGTAGAGTAAACCTTTCAGAAGATTGCGGGAAACATACGCTCACAGGCGGATAAAGAATTGTTATCCACAAAAAGAAGTTAAATGCTTTGAAACAAGCAAGACCTTGTAAACCAAGCCTAAGCAGCTGCCGCCATTGGAAACGATTTAGTTACTTGATCGGTAACAAGTCCTCTTGGCTGCACGAACGATGTCTTCTATCTGTATCGAAAAATTCAAACACATCATGAATGTGTTCATATGAAGGAAAACATGGAACATCAAGGTGCAAATGCAATTCACCAATAAAATATGAGAAGAAATATTCTCCATGAGCTACTCAGTTATCCATTGTTTTATTAAGGTATTCATGAAATATTAACCAATACCTTCATGTTTCATGCACATTATTTGTATTTGCATGGATACAATATATGGACTCTCAGTTAGTCATACTGAACTCTGGTAACTTGTTCCAACTACTCTCCAATTTCTTTCTCAATTAGACTGATAAACCAGGAGAGGCATTGCACTATTCCATCAGTCAAACAATTAGCCAACTATTTCTCAATTTCCAAGTTTAGTTAAGATCAAGCACTCAAAACATTGTATTCATTCAGCTCTATCCTGATCAATTTCAATACTAAATAACGCATTCTAAAGCAAGTTAGAGATTCTTTAGATCCAAATATTATCCCTACATGAACATACAAGTCTACCCAAACTATGAAAATTCCTGACAAACATTGACCCAGTTTAAGCATTCTTTTATTTCCAACGATCTGCCTAAATGGATTGTTTGTTTCCATTTTATTTTTAATTAAATCCACATGGATTATAAGAAAATGTATGTCTTTTGACATAACTTTGTCCTTACGCTTTTAGGTTTACCTTGTCTTCTTTCTATAACCATCAATCATTGAAGAACCTCACCTATAGGCCAGTACATATTAGAGGTCCAAGTAGGACAAGATCAAACTACCTCAGGATTTCTCTCGTTTTTCTTTTAATCAAGTAAAGTGAGATGTGCTTTATTAATTTGCATCTGATAATAACAGCAGCTGAGCAAAAACATTAAATCCTGTACATGGTTTTTTTGATCTCTAAATATAATCAAGTGGCTAACAAAATGAATGAATTAAAGTATGTATATTTCTGTGTTTAGACTTAAGACCAACAGAAAGTCACTAAACATATATCCTCGGGCATTCCCTCATGTTATCCTCCGTGTATGATGTGATCATTTTTTATCACATCCAATCTTGTATAACCACCTACTCATCTTATCATCTGCATATATACTAACACTCTTGTGGATATGCTACGTCTATATGTTTACTGTCATATGACATATTCCATGGACAAAACTTTTGTAGAACTTGCACATTCATTATTTGGCAAATGGTCAGAATTTATCTAGCCTGAGCTTGGACCACTGAATACCTGCCTACCAATTGTCTTCCGTAATATGCAACTGCAAGAGATGTCATTCTTGGATGTTCTATTGGCCAACCTAATATGTTCTTTTTTCCTGAGTGCATCAGACAGACCTTATTCAACATTATATAATCATCTACATACATCAGAGACTCAACCACGTGTGGATCATTTATTTTTTCGACCATTTGACTTCTATATGTACCATTTTGTCATTAACCATACCTATGTTACATGGACTTGTTTATGATAGATCTAAGATACACGTGTATAAATATTTGGTCCTGATATGACCGGTTTCTAATTTTGACTGTATTTTCAAGATTCTTGAAATACCCATGCAATGCATGCATTTGAGTTTCGACACGAGTATATTAAGACAGGGAAGATGAAGGATCTACGAAATTTAAGGTCATAACTAGAATCAAACTAAACTTTATAAACTATGAAAGACCTAACAAAACCACCCATTTATGATTAAATAAAATATAAAAGCCGAACTGCTGAGGACCAAAGAAAATCTTTGACTACAGACCTGTGGAACAGCCATTCTTTCAAGATTTGCTGCATATGGCATAGGAACATCAGCACCTGCTATCCTCTCAATTGGTGCATCAAGATACTCGAAGCTCTCCTCAACCACAGATGCACTAGTAAGATTAGGAAAATGTAATCCTGTAAGTTACATCGATATCAAAGTAGCTTTACCTTGTCAAAAAATATATATACACACAAAGGAGCTCAATTTTTTTTGCTGAGTTGGGGGAAGGGGAGGACTTTTGGTTGGGTGAGTGCATAATGTTCTAAGACTGTTAGAAGAGAGTAACCAGATCTCAGCGCCAACACCATGTTGTGGAAATCCTTCTTCAACAGTAACAAGTCTGTTGGTTTTCCTCACAGATGCATTAATGGCAGGTCTATCAAGTGGTCGGATCGAGCGCAGATTTATAACCTGATTACAGAAGAGAAAAGAGAAGTGAAAAGCAGGAACTTTTTGTCCTTACCAGTATAAAAGCAAAACAAGATATGAACTCAGAAGTCATACCTCAGCACTAATTCCTTCCTTGGCAAGAATTTCAGCAGCCTATGCAAGTTTAGATGTCATTACGCATAGAATTGCACAAGTAAACTAAAGAGAGCATCATATTAAAGAGAGTTCCCCCTCTAGCAGATTATCGCGAGTTGTAGACTATTCTTTGTACATTAATGGTTTTTGCAGAGGATCTAAAACTTCAGCAATTACGCATCAACAATTGTTATTGAAGAATGAGAATGAACACTTACTAATTAACACAATCCAAGGTCCAAAAAGTTATTTTACTCATATGCAAATAGTTCAATCCAAGGCCAAACATGTTATTTTACTCATCTGAAAATAATTTAACACAAATCAAGACACAAAGTATAAAGTCAGCTGCTTAAAATCAGTCAAGTTCGATCCATCTAAGATTCCTCAGATCAGAAGTATTTCTGTCCAAGTTGAAAGGTAATAGATGAATCATACTTCAAAGCTGAACGTTGTCACAAGATTCATGACTTGTGATGATATTCCTCAAATCCATCAGGCAAAAAAAATCTTTCAAAAGAATCGCTACTAGGTGTAGATATCCTTCTACAGTCATGTGCTTCATTGGTTGGAAACATTTTGTTAATTGATATACTCAGATCCAATAACACTAATAACCGTCTTTCCATAAGCAGAGAAGCCATCAAAAGTTTGTCATGGAGGATGAAACTGGAATTCATGCAGAAATGGTCCAAACACTGCTAAGGAAAAATTCGGCATACCTTGAGAGCATAGCCAACCATCTTTGAGAAGGCAGTGATTGTCACATCCTTCCCTTCGCGTTCTATCTGTCAATGTTTGTAAAGTAAGGAACAATAGCACATAAGATGATATAGAACAATGTAAGATATACACGGATAAACTTGCCTTAGCTTTTCCGATGGGGAGAGAGAAACTAGAATCAAGAGCTTCAGCTGAAACAGGGAAAGACTCACCATATCTGCATCAGGAAAATCAAGTGACAAGGATACATTTTGAGAAAGAATAAAGAAAACAACATTTTGGATAACTAAACCCATAAACTCACAGCAATTCATTTTCCAGAAACACAACAGGATCAGGATCCCTGATAGCAGCTTTGAGCAAGCCACGAGCATCTTCGGAAGAGTACGGAGCTAGTACCTTTAATCCTGGACATGCACCATACCATGCCGCATAGCACTGCAAAAAATATTAAAAGAAAGGACCATGGAGCTTTATCCAATACAAAGCTTGCAATACTAGTGCGCACATGCACATTGAGAGATGGAGCTTGAAGATAACATCAATGTCAACTAATAATTGACTGAAACAACCAAATAAATTAAAAAGAATATGCAAGCGGATGCTATTGGACTGAATTTAAAAGATCACGAGATACATTGACAAAGACAATTTGATTCTTACATTCCTCCCTCCTTTCTTTGACCTGCACTTGCATCTACTTTTTTCTCAGGTTTTTCGTTACAGCACTCTGAAAAGGAGCTCGCAAAAGTACTATAGAAAAAAAACTCCCTTTTAATTATCAAAGATGAAATCCTTCCCCTCATCAAAATTATGTCTCCTTCCATCAGCAAGATGAGCAATATTTCCACCCATAACACAATGAACTTCATGAATAAATTTTAAAACTTGTACATTTGAAATTATGACACGGCATAAAAATGGGAGAATTAGGGCGCATGACTTAAGAACCATGCAAGACTCAGGAATCAATGCAACTGGGTTGCAAAATGCAAAAGTTAATCACAGTGACTTGCATCAGTCACTAGTGCAGATACTGTTTCCAATAATCTTTCGTGAAATGCCCCTAATTTTCTTTTAGAAATTTCCCTGATAGTTTACCAATAAAAAAATGATCCTTGTTAATCCTCACAGCACTTAGAATTTTTTTTTTATTATTTGCACCGGGTGCCCAAATCTCTTAGAGCCCCGGCTAAGCCCAAATCTCTTAAGCACCGGGTGCCCAAATCTCTTAGGGTTTCTAACTTTTTTAACGACTAATTATACTAGCAATTTTGCTATATCAATAACTTGTATCCTAAAAATTAGCCATTCCAGCATCAGGTACGATACCGAACTCTCTGTAGATGACTAAATATATTCAGAACGTTCAGCATGCAGCAGGAAAGTGATCTGATCAGAATACAAAACACCCTTATTCACATCTAGTGCCTCACCAATTACCAATTCCTTAGCCAAGTTAGCTTGAAATGCATCACGTGGTAGTTAGAAACCCTCTCCCTGTTTACTAATATACCAATAAAATGTGCCCTCTATATAAGATTATTAACTAAAGCTAACAACTTTTATAAAAATCCATTCAAAACCAGAAAGTAGAATATCAGAAAAATCTAGAGTAACAGTTCTGTGTAATTTTGCTATTTGACTCTAGTTAAGAATCAACCTCATTAGTGAGTGTGGCTAGCACATGATTACTACCAACCCCAGAGAGACAAAATATCAAATATAGAACTGTTGGATAATATAAACAGTGTAGCTTGACTCCACCACACTTGAAGGAAACCCAACAGCAGCACACTATATTTTCAGTTCATAAACATACCTGAGAGTGTTGGGCACCGACACCAGCAGCAGCACCATTAGGACCCCTGAAAACAATGGGAACAGATATCTGACCAGCAGACATGTAGTTTGATTTTGCAGCAGAATTAATAATATGGTCAATTGCCTGCAAAAAGTTAGGTATAATATATTACGCGTAGGCATGGTGTTAAAATTGCATAAACCTTAACCTGAAGAGATCTTGTCAACATAATATGGTCTACATAAAAAACGGTGTAGTGACTTCATGAGAACCCACCCCGTGTGTGCTTGTTGCATTTGAATACGGGAGATGTCATTGTTAGTAGAAAGGGGAAGAATAGGATGGAGATGCAGTGTTGGTCATAGAGATAATACTTGGAGGAAGAAATTTTTACCTATCTGCAAGGGAAACAAGCTCTGCACACAGTTGGCCACTAAATAATTGATCAATAGTCATTTACAGTCTGCATCTATTTCCTAGTTTACATTGAGGAGGGGGGTTGACACTACTTCAGAAACAAAGCACTTGTCCTACAGGCTGTTGTTATTTTTAGATCATGATTTCTATGAGCATAACACAAATTTAAGCAAGGAAGTCATCTCATCTAAATTTTGTTACTTGATTTATAGTGACAGAAGTAGTAGCTGCACAGCTGCACCCTAACCCACCCCCAACCCCCCAACTCCCCAACCCTCTCCTACACCGAGACCTCTTAGTATTGTGTTTGCATTTAATCCAATCAGCTCATTTCCAGAAGACAAGGTAAACAACAGTTACACCATATTATAAATATAACTAGATCCAAAACAATCACACACAATCAAAATTGTTTTCAAGCTTTGGCACTTTGCGCAAGTCATCATTCTTAGCAAGACCTTACTAATGGGTACTGTGAACTCATTCATACGTAAAATACATATGGGAATTGTTTGATGATATTCACATACTTATGCTCAAGATAAGAACAAATAGATCAATAAATATTAAGAAGACTAAACAAGAAGTCTTCGTGAGATCAGAAGTTCAACCTGCATGGAAAAGTTGAATGTCATGAATTCGATTATGGGCTTTAGACCATAGTAAGCTGCACCAACTCCAATTCCAGTAAATCCAGCCTAGGAAAGAACAAAAATGGTTTGAGTGCTTTATTATGTATGTTCAAGAAAGAAAAGTAGCAGCAGCAGTTTCATAATTGAAGCACAAAGAGCAACCTCAGTAATTGGTGTATCGAGAACTCTTTCTGGACCATATTTTTCCAGAAGCCCCTTTGTAATCTGAAAACAGATGAAGCTCAATGCACTTGAGAAAATGATTATCATAGCAAGGAGTGAGGAAAATAACTCTTAAGCCTTGAAATTTTGTGAAAAGAACCATATCTAACCTTATAGGCTCCCTGGTACTCACCAACCTGAGCAAACATAAACAGAGATCAAGATTTTTTTTAATCCTTTATAACTAATTCAAATAGTACAAATCAAGATAAATGGAAAAACATTAGTAGCGACAGATATCAGCAGCAACAACACGAGAACCACCTTAGCAACAATAACTACTCCTTAATCCCAAGCTAGTTATGGTTGCTAATATCTGCAATACCACCACATTACAACAGGACAACCATGCCTCAAACCAAACTATCAGGATAGATTGTATGAATACCCTATCGTCATCTGGTCCCTTTTTACAGGTAAAATTTGCATCTTTGAAATTTTAAATAAGAACTCTCACTGTACCTCTTCCCCCATGACAAAGACCTTAGGATCCGCAGACATTTCTTCATCTAAAGCTGAATTTAGTGCGTCACGCACTGTCATCTGCAAAGAAGTTAAATAACTCCTCTATCAACATCAGTAAACATCAATCAAATGTATAGAATAACAAAGTCGTATAGAAAAAGAAAACCACCTCTTTAACTGCGGAACAGTAAGTTCTAGATGCAGATACTCTGCTTCCCACCAAGAACTTCTTCTGAAATGGCAAATCCAAATTCAACCATTAAAATATACAAAATCCACCCACATTTAAGAAAGTTTAATTTATTCTCACCAAATCAGAAATCCTTCTGGTGGCCATTGTTCGACCTATAATTCCAGACATGTCTGGTCCTTGTTAGCTTAAATCAAAATCCTAATCATAAACACAAAATGTATAAGCCAAATCTGCTTGAGGAAAAGCAGATGCATCATGCATTGATCAATACATAGACCGGCAGTAGTAGATACCAATAATCTCAACAGATCACGAAAAGTCGATCTGGAAATTAATTATTACTGGTATTACTAAAGTAGAAGAAAAGTAGAGAAACTCGATTTTGGTATTTACCTTGTTAATGGCGGACGATTATGGGACCCGAGAGCAAAAGCTACACAACTCCGACTCCTCTCTCCCTTTGAACGACACAGCTGCCCGATAATATTGTCCACGGAATATGCTGCTACCAATGAATATGAATATTTAAATCATTACACATTTTGTTATGTAACACCATATCGTGAGTACCATTAGAATATTTGAATAGATTAGTACATATTAATAATTTAAAGAATAAAATTACAATCAGGATATTAATAGAGCTACTATTGATACATTGGATAAGGGATAAAATTGAATATTTAAATAGGATAATTAATGACAAAAATATATAAATTATCGATACAATTTCTATACAAAATGAGATTTTCCTTATAATCTAACAATGAATATAATAATAAAATATAAATAACAATTAAAATCAATTGGTCTTTTGGGCTCTTGGGACTTCTGAAGGGTTACTATTGGACGAGTAGATATTGACTTATGAATTTCATTTTTTTTTTTTTACTTTGTTAAATACTCCAATATTATTTTGAAATTCATAAAAAGAATTAGGTGAGTGAACACAATAGCACTAGCATAATCAAATCTTCTCATGAAAATGGTAATACAAATTTTCTACACCTATATGCTAGTTGGTATGATTAATCCAAATATTTTCTATTTGTACCACTAATATTAAAATCAAAATATTTATCCGTATCAAATGTTTATATTAAATTAATATAAATAAGTAATTTAATGAAATAAATATACATATTAATATATCATGATCAAGTGAAATATTTACGACTTTGAATGATAACATGCTCAGTGAAAAACATCGTAAAGACCTTAACAAGATATGTACATATAGGCAGAATAATTATAATATAATCTTTCTGAGTATCTAATTGGTAACATAGCTCGTAAAAATATATATTTGTAAATTTAAGTATAAATATGCATACTTATATACAGAATACACTATAATCTCTCTAATAATGTTGCCAGGATCATATATATATTTTTTTTGTAGAGGTACAATTTAATTGAATAAATTAATATTTATTAATTTAAAAAGTTTTTTTTGAGATTTAATGAAGATTAATTTTGAATACATCATTGGGATATGAAGACTTACGAAATTCAAGTGAACCTTTTGTTAAAATAACATGTACAAATTTAAGGTCATGATTAATAATCTCAGTAATCATAATGAAATAAATGTCACATATTTTGAGGTCTGCTGCTTAGAAGAATTTGTGTACACAATGGAAGAAAACAATATCGATGATAAAGTTGAAGACGATACAATACCTCTAGAATCAGTTACGCATAAGAAAGCACTTATCGCGTCTAGAACTCTTTTTTGATGCAGTTCGAAGATAATAGTGAAATTTTTTTGATGCAATAAGAAAAATTAGAGACGAAC
>DF357417.1:129479-145896 GCA_000787875.1 Solanum virginianum | reverse complement strand
GATGCAATAAGAAAAATTAGAGACGAACTTCAATAAGATTAAAATTTTAACAGCAGATAAAAAATACAAAAATCATATTTCACCTAATCGACTTAAATATTTTTATAATTTTAAAAATTATTAATTTATAATATTAATAGGGCCATATATTTATAAAATATTCTTCCAAAAATGTACTCCAATATCTTAACGAAATCGGTAAAAAAAAATTTGGGGGAGGGGGAGAGAAAAAAAATATTATTTTAAAAAATTTATTAATTTATTAAGTATTAACTTAAAATAGATTGTACTGTATAAATTTTTGCATATTTGAATTAAATGAGATAAAAGTCCTATGAGCATAGCATAGGCGTCCGATGGACCATGAATAAAACTATAGCGGTCCACTCATGGGACCTATGCCCAAAGGCACTTTGAAAGCACAATTTGGTGCCATCAAAATCAATGAAGCCACACAAATAACCACGATAATTGTTAGACGGACCAATAAAATTTTGATTATAAAAAAAAAGGGAATTTTTAAATAAATAGTTTAAATTTAAAATTTAATATAATTTAACAGATTTATTTTATATAATTAGCCCAAATTCATTTATGGGGGATTTTCATAAATAGCCTAAGTTGAAACTTAATATGGTCAAATAGCTATATATTGCATAATTACATGATATAACCTCGGTTACATGACTTGGAAGGGAGGAGAGAGGCGAGCGAGATCGAGAGAGGAAGAAGAGAAGCGAGTTGTATATATATATTTGTCAAATTGTTTATGTATATCTGTCAAATTATTGTATATGTGTAACTAATATGTATTTGTATATTTGGTAAACGAGATTAGGAGAGGGAGGAGAGAGGTGAGCGAGAGACGGCAGAGAGTGGAGAGTGGAGAGAGGCGAATTGTATATGTATATCTATCGAAATGACTATGTATATCTATCAAATAATCATACATATGCACCAGATATACATATGTAATTGTATATCTGGCAAGAAATTGTAAAGAGAGAGAACGGAGAGAGGCGAGAGGTGAGACAGAAAGAGAAAATAGCAACAAAACTCTTACCATAGAAACAAAGCCTAACTATAACTATAAGTAATTATTTTTTCAAACTATAATGATATAATATAAATACATATCATATGTTTGTCTAATTACAGAATATTTTCAAAAAAAAAAAAGGGTACTAATATAATTATATATTAAATATCTTTACCAAATAACTAGAAATATATACACCTCAGAAGAAGAAAATTAAAACAAAATGCATAGAAGAATACTTGGTTTACAAATAAGTTCAATCATCTTGTATATCTCAAATGCACATTACATGAAGCCTGAAGAAACCTTCTATTGTTTGTTGATACATAGTCAAAAGCGAAACAAAACAAAGCAATGTGTAGAGGTGTTTTAATAATTCCCCTTCAGCATGCCATATGATCAAGAAGCTACTTGCTCCTCTTTCTTATTTCTTTCTTCTCCTCCCCCCAAGCGATTCCGATTCCGATTCCTGTATCAAGTTATCATTATTAAAATATTTGGAATTATCAACTTATAGTATTTTTTACGTAATTTCAAAATATATACCAAAATTCACAGTCAAAATTTAAGCAATTAATGCCACTTACCAATCCACCATGCTATAATGGAATGATAAAAATGTTTTACATCTTTTAAAAATAAAAATGAATTGGCAAAAAAAAGAGAAAGATATCCATAATTGACAATCTTAATATTGAACAACGCAAATTTATACATTTACTAACTTTCTAGCTATAAATTT
The DNA here is from genome assembly GCA_000787875.1 of Solanum virginianum. Classification (NCBI taxonomy): domain Eukaryota; kingdom Viridiplantae; phylum Streptophyta; class Magnoliopsida; order Solanales; family Solanaceae; genus Solanum; species Solanum virginianum. Next base: position 144,115 of record DF357417.1, on the reverse strand, counting down.
CTTGGTTAAATAATAAATATTTTTTATCTGAAAGAAAAAGAAATCATGCAAAAGAAAAGAACTAATAATTGTTAAATTCACATGCACACCTTTGTTGGTGATATTGTAGCTGCAATTGCGGTAACGTCCTTCAAGCCAACCTTGTTATAATCTGCATTATACAATTATATTATGAAGAATTATTATCCGTTTCATCGTAAAATTAATTAATTTTTGATAAATTATAAAGTTATCTTTTGTTTCGTAAATAATTTCAATTGTTACATATACCATCATTAATCTTGTTTATTTCAACGTCCTTATCGGTGAAATAAACCCTAAAACTCGGTGAACTAGGAAAATCATTATTAACATTCTCCTTATCAACACGACCCTTACTAATCGCCCTCTCATCATCGTTATTATTATTATCATCATCCTCCATCTCCTTTCCTTCATCTTCACGTAGTAGTCCTCTCTCATCATTTTTTTCGGCTTCCTCAACCATTGTCTTTATTTTCGCGATCCTTTTTTCGTTAGCCCCCTCGGGGATGACACAATACAAATTATTATCATCAGATTTTGAAACAGAAATTGAAGGTCTATTTTCAGGCATCAACAAGTTTTCTTTCTTATGAGGGATAGATTTGGTTCTGTGCTTCCATTTAGTAGAGAAATTAGGGATAATTGATCTGTTAGGTATGGCAACGCCATTGGCGTCTATCTTGGAAACGCCACAACCCATTCTAGGAAATTTGAAGTGCATTTCAATTCCTTTTTTAAGAAAAAAAAGGAATTGGAAGGCTAAAGCCTAAATGAATTGAAAAAGAAGAATCTAATAAAGGTAAAACCAAAATTTAAATTATCCCCCTCCGTTAAATATACCAACCAACATTTGCATAACATGTGTAAATAATATTTTACATATTTAATTATCACTAATGAGTATGTTAGTTAAATTGAGGCTCGTCTAATTTAGTCCGTTTAAATATCATGCTGATATATAATTCAAATTGATTCATAAATTTTTTATTAAAAATAGTTTTAAAAATAACTTATTTTTTGTGTGACATGTTATAAGAAAATAAATATTTAAAAAATTTAAACTTTGTAAGAATTGAGCATGTTGAGTTATGATTAGTCGTTACGTATTATTTCATAATGTACTATATCGTATTGCATTGTATCATATTATATTATTTTAAGGAATAGATTGTTTAGATAGATTGAATCATTTTGATGGTCTCCGGCATTATATAATATATCATATCGATGAGTTGAATGATAAACTTACAAGAAAAGTAGGGTATGAGATAGAGCTATTATGAAAAAACAGAGCAAAAGGGATAAATATAATTATTAAATAATAAATAAAAATAAAATAACAAGAAAATATTAAGGTAACGATGTAATCATACCAAATTGATCGTTGCATAAAATAAGTTTTTTTTTATCTTATCTAATAATGAATTTAAACGATACAAATATAGAGACGGGCCATCAACTTACGGACGCTTAATGGGCTTAGAAGTCCGAATCTTTTTAAAATTTATGGGCCAGTCCAACACAACTAGCTAATTCTACTTCATATTCTGATTCAATCGGTTAGGGTTTTGCAATACGGTTCAAGTCGATAAAATTTCCTTCTAACCGGAAAAATCAGAAACATTAGATTTGCTCCGGGAAAGTCTCCATGGATTCTTCAGCTCTTCAGTCCCCAGAATTGCAGAATTTTCTCAATGTGAGTTTTTCCGATTCGGTTGATTGTATATATCTGTTTATGCACAGCCATGCAAGCACACTTTAGTAATTTTATTCGGCTTTGTTCTTAATGTTTGAGATGCTTGGAACTAAATTTGCCTTCCATTTTGTTCTGGACGATTACTTCAGCTGCTTTAGTAAAAAAGTTTAGTGATTACAGAAGTGTCGTCTGTCTCTGTTTTCCTTTGAATTTTATTACTCTTAAATCGGAAAGTGTTGATAGCTCCGGTTAGAGTAGTGTTATTTACTCACATGGATCTTTCATCCTGAAACATTGTTATAGAGCGTATACCAACTATTAATAGACTTGAGCCTTTTGAAACCCATTGAGTGCAAACAATTTTTAAGGCCATCGGACGGGGTAAAATCTGAATTAATCGTGGTGCACTTGCGGGGAACTCCTTGCCGAGGGCGTTTGCACCCCCGGGATTAGTGGGGGCTCGGACACCCGGTGCAAATCCAAAAAACAAAAAAAAACTATTAAAATGGTACTGTGCTCAATAATGCTTCATTTGAGTTTCTATTAATATTGATCTAAATAGTTGAGAAATTGGTTCCTTTTGTTTGTCTCTTTGGCTTAGTTTCATAAAGCCTACTTTCTGTGAGAGAAGATTAGGCAATCACCTGGAATAATCCTCCAACATGAGGTGGTACTATAGAATAGACGCGAACCAAAATAAGTTTGTGATTTTGATCCCACTTTTTCTTCTGACCTTAGTAAAGCAATAAGAAGACTGGAAAAACTGTAGATGCTGCAAATTCCTATAAGGAATGGAACTAGAATCACCCAAAAGTTTCTATGAAGCTTTTTGAATAAAATTTTCAGCTTATTAAACTAGTAAAGAGTTAATTTTTTTTGTGCTCATTTATCTTATGAAGCTCCTTGAATGAGTTTGCAGCTCTTAAACTAATGAGAAGAAAACTTTTGCGCTCATTTATCTTAATCACAGTTTGATCTTACTCTAGCTACACGGAAGTTTTATTTGCTAGTTTACCTTTTTGCTTGCGGGATGGCTGATTATGTCCCAAGTCCTGTGCCATCAATCTAACAGGAAGTCACTCCGTGAAGGTCATCTATAAGGAACTTGGATACCATCTTGGAAAAATTATGATTTGTTAAAGTTGTTCGAGCTCATTATTTTTGGATTTCACTTTAACTGCTTAATGATGTAGTCCTTAATTTTCTTTCCACCGGCATCTATAACCTGTACATGCTTAATTCGTGCTGCAATTTTTTGAGGCCTGTTGGACACAACATACTAGTAAAATAGGATTCTTAGTCAGGCTTTGCCTAAAGAATTTATGTTCTTTCTCCGTAGAACAGTTTATTAGAAAGTTTCTGCAGCTACTTCTAAACATTATTTCCTCATGACTACAGTAAATATGCTTACTGAAATTCCCACATAGCTGTCAACCATTCCCCACCTCTTCACAACAATACATATTTGTGAGGATCGTTTGGATCTTGTTCATTGCCTTTTCCTCTTTCGCATATTAAGCTAAGAGATTCAGAGTGCTTTGGAATCTTAAGCTACGTGAGTGCAGAATCTTGCATTTCTTATAGTATTAGAATGGATATTCCATGACTTGGAATTGCTTCGATGTCTTGATTTGTCTAAGTTTTTTTTTTTTTTTTTTTTGGTTGTTCCTCTTGGTGTTGAGCAATTTATAAAATATCAGTTGTCCAGTTAACCATTGTGTTCTGCTTTTCTTAATAGCCCTAGTATTCTGATATGGTTAAGAGTGTATTCATCTCACTATTTCTTAATTTTCTACAGCAAGAGAAGGAAAGGGCCATGATCAATGAAATGGTTGGAAAGCTTACAAGTGCTTGCTGGGATAAATGTATCACTGGAACACCTGGAAGCAAGTTCAGCTCCAGTGAATCTAATTGTCTAACCAACTGTGCACAACGTTATATGGAAATGAGCCTCATGATTGTCAAACGGTTTCAGAACATGCAGTGAAGAATGTTTAGCTGCATAATATGCACTCTTCCCATTCCATTGTGCTAATGAAAACTAAAATACACTGTCAATTACATGGTAGCAATTACAATTCGCACAAGGTCTATTCTCAATACATTCGTTGTGTGATTTATTGTAACCGCAGATGGATGCCATCTCTCATTTGGGATTTTGTAGTGTAGGTCAATAAATTGATTAATTATGTTGTGTTTTTTTTTTTTTTTTGGCTATGTCGTGGGATTCCACGGGTATGTTGTTGTTTCGTTTTTTATTTTTTGTTTTTTGGCATGGACCGTCCTTAAACATGAATGGAAAATCTTGAGATGCATCATGAATTTGTTAAACAACCTATTTTTGATCTGCTTTCCTCTTGAGAATCTGAATGTAATCTAAAAAATATAGTCCTCTTCATGCCATCCAACGACCAAACACCCGTTGCTAATGGAGGCATCAAAGTAAACAGAAGACGTAAAGGCTACCTTTCTAGGTAATACATGTCTATAAATTGCTTTGAAGATACTTTTTCAGTGTTATTGTGAACCATTTACGCCCTTGCTAAAACTGACCATGTGTCTCTCTAGAAAACTTGTCAAGTCAAGGAGTGTGAACATCTGGAGCAAAATGCTGATGCTAACAGTGGCTATAGATTCACATATATGATAACTTGAGGCAATTACCCAAAAAGAGGGAAGAAGTAGAATAGAGTTTGTACAATAACAGTGGCTATAGATTCACATATGTGATGACTTGAGGCAATTACCCAAAAAGAGGGAAGTAGAATAGAGTTTGCATCTTCACAATATATCACATATAACAGTTGGAAGCCATCACTGGTAAGAATTTTCTCTTTGCAGATTAAGCACATTTCAATGAACTTTCAACAATAGAAAACTAAACGTAGATGGAAAACAGAATTATACACACAACAGCACCCCTCTTCAAGCCTGACCCCGTCGATTGAAGGGATGGACAGGTCATAGGATCATACTTTGGCTTAAGACCTCTATTTGTCAGTTCTTCTACAATAATTTAAACAGCATACAGGCAAACTACAATTGCTGGTTGTCAATCCGGTAAGCACTATCACTGACAGTAGTCCGATTAGACTCTCCAATTTCAGATGCCATGGCAATTACATCAGGCGGTATATTCAAAGTTCCACTTCTTCTTCCCCAACTAGAGCGCCTGGGATGAAGGATACTACGCCCTTCAGCCAAGGTGGTGTTGCTTAGCTCTGGGGATGCAGCCAAGAGCTCTTCATCCTTATCTAACTGATTATCATTTCTAGGTTGTCCATCAAAATCATCAGTTCCTGTAGCAGTCTCAAGGAAGGAGAAGTCGTAACAAGGTTTCCGTAGGTGAACCTGCGGAAGGATCATTGTCGAAACCTGCACAGCAGAACGATCCGCGAACACGTTCAAACATCTAAGTCGCTCATTGTTTTCTCCAAGTTCGGACTAACAAAGCCACCAGCCACTTGACGAGCAGGTATCCCAGGTTCTCTCTGCACTCTGGCCCTGAATCTGTTCTTGGAGGGAGGAATACTGGTGCAGAATATCTCTAAGAAGTTACGGACTACACCTTTGTCAAAAGGATTAACCCGTCGATCATATCGATATCTAAAGTTTTCATATGTAGACTGCAAGCAGATAGAAGACTCAAGTGTCAAAAACATTAACCTAATTCTAGAAAATCAAAGTCCGTCATGAGCTTTAATCATTTAGAGAACTACAGAAACAAAGAAAAAGAAGTGAAAGCATCTGAAACGTTACAGCTGTCAAAAAGAATATATTACCTGGTTTGTCCCAATAAGATAAAGATGGAAGATAGACAGACCACCAACAAACCAGACTGATATGAATGTATAAACGATTAGCACAATGGAGGCAGGAGTCTTCCCCATTGCTTTCCAGACGTTGGTCTGCTCACCATCCATGATCCTTCTAATATAGACCCAGCAGAAGCCATGGACGTATAGGCAAAGTAAGGTAGTTGAGAATACGAACATGAAGAAGAAGCGGTAATTCCTCTGCACCACCAAACAGAATGAAGTTCAATTTAAAGACTAACAGATTTCACTTAGAAATTTTGTATGAAGGTGCTTACAGAAACTTTGATCAGACAAGAAAAATCGTTTCCACAACTTAGGGACCTAGATGACCTTTATCGCAAAAAGGGAGAACCAAGATGTTCTACCAGGATTAAGTGAGGAGAAGATGTGCAGATAACATTGCAAATGGAAAATATTTTTAAACAATAGATTTGCTAGCGAAAATTAAAGAACAGAAAACAAGAGGAGTCGTTCCCCACTCAGATCACTCAATCTTTGATCACAAAACATTTAGCAAGTAGACAAATTTAAGTCGATATGCTTTAGAACTAAGTTGACCATGAACTGGCTGGTGTTGTTAACCTAAAAAGTGGCATGGATGGGAAAAGTTCATGACAGACTGAAAGCTTGGTCAAGTGCCATTCTAGCTTTACAACCTTTAATGAGAAGAATTTAATGACCCAAAACATGTCCTTGAGGAGGCTTTGTGGATTCAGGCAGAACAAAGAGGAGAAATGATAACTGACTGAAATCCTTTTGGGATGACAGGAAAAACCGAGGGATGCAGGACACTGGTCATGAACATAAAATAAACAGTATACGCTAACATGCAGATATCAAGTCACTCAGAACTCAGAATCCAAGGCATCTTTCGAGCAATAATCAAAGCATGATCCACAAACGGAGAGTTACAAAACCAATTGATCACAAATCAAACAATGAATAATCATAAAAAATTATTGATCAAAAAAGAATAGACAAAAATTATAGTTAAAAAAAAATGCTGTTCTTTTTTATTTGCACCCGGTGCCCGAGTCTCTTAGAGCCCCGACTAATCCCGGGGGTGCACAAGCCCTCGGCAAGGAGTTTCCCGCAAGTGCACCATGATTAATTCAGGTTTTACCCAGTCCGATAGCCCTTAGAAATTGTTCGCACCCAGTTGGTTTCGATCTTGAAACCTTGAAAGGGAGCAAACGCCAAGGCTCAAGTCTATTACTACCGGCCAACCCCTGAGGGTTAAAAAAAATGCTTTTTTTGGAATACTGCGTACAGTTAAAGAAGTTATGAAACTAATAAACAAATAGGAATATTAAATGCGTTCGTTACTTACAAATTAAGAAGAAAAAAAAAGAGGAAAAACCATCCATGCAATGCAAAGACATGATTTTAGAGGAAAATAAAACCGGAAAGTGATTAAGATATTGTAGGGTCCAACAGCAAAGTAGAAAAAAATTTCAGAGATTAGGATAAAGTGCTCACCAATCCAATACATTGCCCAACCCAGGGACAGTGATGGTCAAATCGTTCCACGCAGTTATTGCAAATTGAACAGTGAGAACAGCGTGGAGGTCTATACAGCATGCAGGTATCACAATATTTTACTTTTACAGTTATTCCATTGACATTCACATCCTTGATGCGGGGCAAACGTAATTGTGGAGTTTGACCAGGTCCAGTTTGAATACTTCCTTCAAAGCTCTCTAGCTCTGGAGGATGAGGATTGCGGGGAATTATACCAGGATCTCTTGCAGATGTCAGTATAAGCAGGACTAAGACCTTTCAAAGAAAATAACATTTATTACGTTCTATTTTGACTCATGAATCTATAGCTCTCTTGGCCATAAAATAAAAGTTCAGCAAACAACCCAATTAGTAGTTCCTTTATGTTACAAAAATTAGCAAGAAACATCGGAAATAACACAGAAGATCATCTGTATTAACATGACACTAAAAAGCAGGCAATCCACTTTTGTGTGATATCCAAGAAATGAAAATAAAGCTGCAAGAAACCAGGCACATTCTCTAGTGCAGAGAAAAATAAAGGAATATACAAACTTCCACCATCACACCACTCACTATCCGATGTCCCAAATACCAGCGCTCTTGTCCCCCACCCACCCCACCCACCTGCCCACACAAAGCTTTTTCATCACCGTTATATGTATACCATGGTTAGAGATTTATTTATTTTTATTTTTTTTGTTGAAATGAACCATGATTAGAAATTTCTGTTCTTTAAAAAGATTGTATATGTTTGTTAAAGCTAAGATAAAAGACCTATAATAAAAATTACTTAAATCCACCACACAGTAACATTTAATGGAAAATCTGCATGTACAGAAGACAAATTAAAATCTGGAAATTAGTAGAATTTTCTGTCTTTGTTAAGTCTCTGGAGAATAGATGACAAACCAACCTTCTCTCCATACACAGACTTCCACTTTTGTTTCTAGAGTAGACTGCAGCACATCTTCCACTTATTAATGGCCTTACGAAGTGCCTCTTCTTTGTTCAGTAGATTTCAAAAGTTGATCCAGACTACATTGGATTAAGTGATTTATAAAACAATATCCATCTTTGCTTAGTTGCAACAATCATTTAGTTCAACTAGAAAATATTGGCAGAAGATTGACTTGGTCCTTTGAACCCAATAGCATCTTCAGAACATAATCTGCATTGTACATAAAAAATACCTAACCTCTTGCTTGACCAACTAACCATGCTACGACCTTTTTTGTTCATAACAGAGGTGTAGGGAATGCTCTGATCATTTTATATGTTTGACATAATTATTCATGCAATCCACATCTTATTATAAGTATGCACTCAAACTATATAGCCTGGAGTTCATAAGATAATTACAAGGAGAATTCTTGTTAAAAAGAATTTGTGCACAAATGAATATGGATTGCCAAACTGAGTCGATTAACAGAGGCATCTAAACACACTAGAACTAGCATGAAAACTTAAGCCATTAGGCATGCTCCAGAGCACCTACTGATGCTTTAGACTGTAAACTAGTCAAAAGAAACAACATTTCTGGAAGTTTCTCGTCTGATGAAGTTGTGGGTTTATCATATAATTAACCAAGCTACAATGTTAAGCAATGGCAAAAGATCTCTTGCAATTAGATCACAATTAATAAATCATAACAAGCCAGTTGTTTTGACACATTATGAACATTTACAATTAATGTCCAAACGGAACTTGTTTTTGTTCATGAATCACCAAACTTACTTTAATGCTCAAACTGAATGCAAATACAACAAAGAAAAGCAACAGCTGAGTAAATAACACAGTATTTACATAATAAGAAAAATATGTAGACCAATGAGCAGGAAACTAATCATAGAATTCCATTATATGAAATTGATCTAAAGGTACAATACTTGTTTTGATTCCACCAGCAAAGACAGCCGATATAACCATAAAATACTTGAGGTATATAAAGAACTTTGAAATCATGCTTACAGAATGTAAGCTTTTTTAACTTCCAAAAAAAAAAAAGTAAGCACTTACATATAGTGTAAAAACAACAGCTACGACCATGATAGACCACCCCCAATGACCAGCAAAGTCATCTACAAGTTTCCTCGCAACAAATACGCAAAACACAGCAACTGGGGCAACTATAAGGAAGATGGTCATAAAGAGCGACCTCACATCAGGCCCAAATATGAACCTTCCTTGAAGACAAAATTTCTGCACAATCAAAAGGCAACACTTAAATTAAGAGAGAGTAAGCAAAATCACGAGATGTGCTAAGACAGCCAAAAATGCAAAAAGAAAAGAATGTCAAAATTTAGCAACAAACAACAAGATAGCTAACTGGGATAATATCCTAACCATACATGTTACTCTTTATGGTAAAAGGTAATGTCAGTAAAGATCCAATGTTCCATACTTCCATTAGCAGTAAAATTTTTGACTTCATGTATTTGTAGGTACCTAATTTGTTTTGCACAAAATTCTGGAAATAGATAGCATAGAACTTTCCTTTTTGGGGTAGCTTATGGTTTTTTCGCTTCTTTGATAAGTTGCGCTAGCTTATAGTTTTTCTCTTTTCTTTCCCTTCATTTTTCAATAACTTGGGGTAGATTGGTCTCCAAAAGAAAAGGCTGGAGGTAGCTTATGGTTCTGGTCCTGCAGGTCATTTAATTTTTTTTTTTATATATTTATGAACTTGACATTCCCGCTAGCTTTCGAGCACCTTGTCTAATTCCAAAGGATACCTGCCACCTCCCACTAGCAACAGGCAACTCTATCCACCTAGGCTAGGATAAATGGTAAGAATCACTAGTGCTTTTGTCTCCACTGGGATTTGAGTCTGAAACCTCATGGTCTCAATCATTCATTGACCGCTAGGCCACACCCTTGGGTGCTTTAATTTTATTTAGTAGTTGTTTTAGATGAGGAGAACATTTTGGGGTCTACAAGTATTGCTTCAGTGTTTATTCTTTTTTCCTCTTTAGAGAGTCGGAAGAATACAGAATTTGCAGCAATTCTGCTTTTGGACTGTTGTATTTCTGATCCCCAGAGAGATTCCAAAGGTTACTGTAACAACTCTTACAACTTTTGTTCCTGTTACATTTGATCTTCGGGTAATGGAGACCTTAATAACTGCATTAGGTACCTGCTACCTACTAGCATAGGTAAGGAGATAACTTTGTCCACCAATTCCTAGGCAATTGAAAAGAAATCATAGATCATTTTTGTCTCTACAGTCTACTCGCGTTTGCACCCTATACATACATGGTTTTTAGACCACTGAAGGCTAGGCCACATCATAAGATGCAATCTCAATCATATACTAACTCTTACCTACTTTGAAACTTATCCCTCAAAAATTTGCTACCCTAGTTGCAGGGGATCTTTCCTCAACTAATGCACAGCCTCGCAAGATCACTTTCCATCTGATAATGATTTTAAGTTTCTTATTTCCATTTCTCAATGAACTTAATTAGCTCAAACAGACTCTTATGTCAAATCCAAACAGAATGTCCTTGTAAACCATGAACCCAATTAGCTGGCTCAAACAGACTCTTATCTCAAATCCAAACAGCATGTCATCATAAACCTCTGCGGAACCTCATTCCACCCCCAAAATAAATTGAAAAAAGGAAACAAAATACTATCTCCTGACTCTTGTATATTCTTATTGGCCATAACTTGAAAAGGTAGTTAATCGATACTTAGGTATATGGATCAACTGTCATGTGGCACTACCTGAACTTACAGTCCAATGGAATCAGTTTGAGTATTCCACACAATAAGTATAGGTTCAATTCTTATTGTCTATTTCCCCATGCTTGATCCCCTAAGTGACAAAAAGAATTCAAAAGATGCCAAGTGCTCAATACTTATGATTGGCACAGGAACGTAGAAACTAAAAGGTTAAAATACAAACTGCCATCAAAAACTTATCTTTTGAAAACTAGAATCTACCTCCTGAATCACAACATTAATTAAAAATAACTATGAACAACTAATTCAACGGCCTGTTCAAATAATCTGAAACCGAAGCCAATAACGAAATCAAATATACGGTAGATTTCAACTATCTCAAGCAATTAGAGATCAAAATAATAAATCGATTCAACTAAAACCAAAATTAAATCACAAAATTCCTAGAAAAATTTCAGCAGAAAAACACAATATCACACTCATAATCATTATAAAAACCTAAAATATGGTAGGAGTAGCAGAGAAAACAAATCGACTACTTACATTGCTGCCTTTCCAGGTCTGATACGTCCGGAGAAACGCCGTATTTTCAACTGCGCCACCGTCGGTACCCGAACTCGGCGGAGCGACTCCATTCATATCTTTTTCTCTGGAGAAAAAAATTAGGGAAGAAAAAATGAAGAAAGCTGTACAAAAATGAATGGGGAAAAGGTCAATGAAAAGAAAGCGAAAAAAGGAAAATGGAAAAGGCGGCTTTTTATTTTTTTATTTTTGCTCTCTAACTTTAATTATTACTGCTGCTGGTGAAGTATTCTTCTATTTTTGGGTCTTTGACTGAAAATCTGGCAAATGTAAAAACGTTGACTGCGTCAGCCACGAGAGAGATGACGTCATATCACGGCGACCCTCCGTGATATAATGAGGGCACTGCATTTTTTTTACAGCTAAGGCCAAATAGACGGGGCGGCGTTAATGTACACAAATTTAAATGGAATTAAACTTCTGCTAATCTTAAAAAAATAATACAACAAATCGATTGATTATTTTTTCTACTGGTGAGGGTGATTAAACATGATATGACGAAACTTAATCTCAGTGAAGACATGATATTAGATAGAAAGAAGTGGAGATCACGAATTAGAGTAGCAGGATAATTAGTTAGTAGGTCCAGGCAGTCAGGGGGTTGTATAGGTTGTAGTAGCAGCGTTTTCTTTCTAGCACGTAACTGTACTTTACTTTCGTATTGTTAGTATTTGTTGTTTATTTGTTATTTGTATTATATTTTCGTTTTTGTCATGCACTTTCTTTTGCTTTCTTTTGCTCTCTTTTTTGTACTCTCTTTCCTTTATGTTTGATCATATCTAGTTCGTTCTGCGTATGAGTTTTCTGATGAGGGTTTTCAGGAAACAACCTCTCTACTTAGGTAGTGGTAAGGTCTGCGTACATTCTATCCTCCCCAGATCCCACTTGTAGGATTTTACTGGGTATGTTGTTGTTGTTGTTTGATTGATTATTTTTTCATTTTAATTTGAAACTAAAATTTTTAAGTTTGAATCATCGTCACTTGTCAAATTGTTGTGGATTAGTTTTCGAATGTCAAACACACTTTTCTTTAAAAAAAACTAAAAAAATATCCTTCACTTGAAATATTTTATCTTCTCTTTGATAATATATATTAAGAGTTTAAATTTCGTATTTTTCGAACAAAATATTCTTTCTATTTAGAAAAATAATTATTTTTTTTGCTATATTTAAAAAAAAATGATGTATTTCTTTTTTCTTTTGGCATCTTTATTTCAATTTTCTATGCGATATATTTAAAAATAATAAATAAAGAATATTTTAAAATATTTGATATATAAAATTAGATATTTTTTTATTTTTTAAAACTTTATGCTAAATTAAATTAAAAATTTTTTTTTAAAAAAAACTACTATTGAAATCATTATATATCACGTAATTTATGCCGAAATATATCAAGTAAAATTAGAGCATGAGGAATGAGTGGCAATTGAAATGATTGAAGGCAAGTATTTTTTATTGTGGAATTAAGTGGGGGACAAATTATGGAATAGCCGATCCTTTCTCTTTCCTAAGTACCAACCTACCAATATTTTACTGTCGTGTGGTACTGATGAAAGTTACACTAATTAAAAATGATTTTTGGTGTGGAAATCATTATTCTAAGTTGTCGCCATCATAATATAGCAAAAAATTGGAATCATGAATTTAACAAATATCACAATATAATTTCAAATTGAAATAGGTAAAGTCGAGTTTTCCTCCAAATATAAATTTTGGATAAGAGACAGAAAAACAAAGACGTGTCACTAATCTAAGTTAATATTCTCGTTGAGGTATATATTCATTAACTTTGTATTTAACATAAAAATAAATAATAAAATATTTCATATTTGAGCGTAATTTGAATATGTAAATAGATTGAAATGCTTTATATTTGAGCGTAATTTGAATATGTAAATAGATTTCAAAAATTAAATTTTCTATTCAATTATGTATTTCAAAATAAAATCACAATCTAAAAATCAATAAAAGATTCATAGTTGGTCATTAAATATCATTTATAATTCAATAATGCTTAAAAACAATTGGCACCATTAATGGCCGCAACTATGCTCTAACGAATTAAGTGTAGACTGTAGAGAGATCCAAATCCTTATGACCTGGAACATAGGAGGTCGCAGTTTTGAAATCTTTCAATGCCTTCTCAATCTAGCTCATCACACAGAGTTCACCTAGTGTGATTTACATCTCCTGTGTAGTTTATGAGCAATTGCACAATGAGAGATTTACCCCATGCGAACAAAAAACTCACCCAAAGAGCAGAGGCTTTGGCAGAGATTGTAACAACTATGAGTTTTCTTGAAGTTCAAAAAAAATAATATAATTAGATAAATAGACAAATCAAGTATTATGTCAATCTCTAGTGAGTGTTCTATTTATAAATACATATATTTTTTAGCCTTAATTTTGGTAATTTTCAACATAACGCGCCATCCATTTAAGGATATTGGGTAGTTTACCGACTAATTCAGTATTTGAGTTGACCCATAATCTCATAGTTGTGCCAACAAAAATTAGAATAGTATATTAAACAATATACTTTGTATTAATTAATTGGAATTATTATAATAGATATTAATGTGTGATGCCAACTGCCAACAACCAACGTCAAGTGCCATGCCAACTATACAATTTTGTTTTAATTATTCGTTGTCATTTCTTTTTTCTTTTTGAAAAACAAACTGTTTGCCGTAAGTTGATACATGTAGGAATGTGTATCATTGACGAATATTTTCTAAGAAAGATACAACAGAATAATATATAGTCCAAAGTAGTCTCCCCAAAAGAAGTAATTAATGTATAAGAAGCAACAAACAGTAATAAAGATAGCAAATAATAATAGAATGAAAATTTCAACAAAATATTACAATAATTTAGGTATGAGAGATAATAATTAATAACAGAAATTAAAGAATAAGAAATTATAAAAACAATATTATGATTACTAATACGATCCAACCAATCATAAGGTTGGGAATGAAGGATTCAATCGTTGACGAATAAGCCATACCCGTCAAGTTTACAGGCCCAATTAATCACTGGACTCTTTGCTGATGCATGATTAAGAAAGAAACAGTGCTTGGTCCATAGACATGGGCCTGGGCCTAAGTAAAAACACAGGACAAAACATTTTAAAAAGCATTAGGTTCTACCGGGAGTCGAACCCAGGTCGCTGGATTCAAAGTCCAGAGTGCTAACCACTACACCATAGAACCAAATGCACTGCAACATTTCAAATTTATTTAAAAATACGTTATCACTATGAATTCTTAAGTAAAACAACTATCTTAAGCTGCAATTAATCACTGGACTGTGCTTTCAATTCCCAT
>DF357417.1:103930-127851 GCA_000787875.1 Solanum virginianum | reverse complement strand
TATATATATAAAAACAAGAAATTGGATTCATTTACTTTCATTACGTACTACACAGATAAATGACACAATCCACAACCCACCTAGTAGACAAGATAAGCCTACTAATAAAGCTTCCAAATTAAAGCAAATCATATCCTATTGTAGTAAATTGTTCTTCTTACGTAGAAATAATGAGGGCCAGCATTTTATATATAATCCGAGTCTATTAATTATTAATGCCAAATGGCAAACAATAGTACTGGTCCCTCCATCATTTCTGGATTGAACTTTTGCTGATTAGGAAAACATTTTGTTTATAGAATTTTTAAAAAAAAATCTAATTTAATAGTTTAATTTATATTCCATCTCTCCCACTTTATACAATACATTTTCATTTTTATTCATTCCATACAATGACACAATTTTATATATACTTCGTAACGATTTAACTTTAAAATATTGCCTAAATATTTGTGAGATAACCAACCATACAAATATTTATGATTTATTTTAAATAAAAAATTTCAAAAAATTTTTTTTCCTTAAATTTTATGTCAAGTCAAATGACATCACAAACTAAGAGGGAGAGAGAAATCTAATTCGTCAATAGCAAGCTTAGTGCCCCTATGGATTAGAAGATGAGTCGATGACATAATAAAAGCGTTACATGGGGTCCTTTGTGAATATATAATAGTAAAACACCTCATTAAAAAGTGCTTTAATTTGTTTTTTTATTTAAAAGATATTGAAAAAGAAATACAGTATATCATAAAGAGAAGTTCTCAACTAAAACTTACTACTATATAAACATCTCAGATGAACTATCTTCATAATTCATTTTCAAGTAGAACTAATCAAGTAAGAGAGCAAAGGCAAAATATTTCTTTCTTTGGTAAAGAAAAAAATGGCTGGATTTTCTGACCACTGGACCTTTGCATTTGGTGTCCTTGGTAGATATTCACTTGCTATATTTATTACTTAGTTATTCTTTATTACCAGTAGTATATATTACTCCATCTGGTCCTTTTTATATGTCATTCTTACTATAAATGGATGATCCTTACTATATATCATTTTATAAAATTACAAAAGGTAACATATAAAAAGGACCAGACAGGGGAAATAAAATATTATCAATAACATCATCGTACTTAGATATCCTCAATCATTTACGTACATAATTAAATGATTGCATGGAATATTCTAATATTACTAATTTATCCTTTTTTGAACTATGTTGCAGGAAACATTATCTCTTTTTTCGTTTTCCTTTCTCCACTGTAGGTCTCTTGTTCCTTAAGTTCATTTTTTATCCTCCTTCAAAGAGTTAATCAATTAATTATGTTTGTACAGGCCAACATTTTATAATATTTACAAGAAAAAATCAATAGAAGGCTATCAATCAATTCCCTATGTGGTTGCTCTATTCAGTGCAATGCTTTGGATCTACTATGCTTTTCTCAAGACCAACACCACACTTCTCATCACTATTAACACTTTTGGATGCTTCATTGAGACTTTATATGTTGGTTTCTACCTTTTCTATGCACCAAAGAAAGCCAGGGTAAGTTTTTCTATACACTAATAAACGTAAACGAAGTACTTTCAAAAATATCAGATTACCTGCGACGGGCTACGAGATAATTATGGATAACTTCTCGTAATTGATTTTTGACTTTACAAATACAGGTCCAAACTATAAAGCTACTTCTTTTATTTGTGGTTGGTGGATTTGGAATTATTGTCGTCGTCACTCAATTTCTATTCGAAGGAGCAATTCGTGCCCAAATTGTTGGATGGATTTGCCTTGTCTTTTCCTTGTGTGTTTTTGTAGCACCATTATGCATAGTGGTAAGTTTGGACATACAAGAATCAAACATATTATTGAAACATTTAATTTACAGTATCTGAAAGTTGTCTATCATAGGTAGAATCAGTTATCTACAAAATAAGTTATTACAACATGTTAAAAAAAATTGTACTATATCACTCGGGTCTTCAAAAATATTAGTGCATTTATATCTGACACACATGCATCAAGATTTTTAGAAAGTTCGAGCAATATTACTATCAGTAGAGGAAAATAATGATGTTGAATTTCCTATTAAATGCAGAGACAAGTAATCAAGACAAAGAGTGTGGAATACATGCCATTTCTCCTCTCTTTTTTCCTCACTTTAAGTGCTGTGATGTGGTTTTTCTATGGTCTTCTATTAAAAGACTTCAACATTGCTGTAAGTTCTCTAATTTTCATATATAAAACTTTTTCAAAAATATAGATTAAATATAGATATTTTGATATATATCAATATTGAACACCCCTTAATACAAAAATCACCCACTATATTCTAAAAGTGTGAACACCCTTGACGAAATTGTTGGCTCCGCCACTAAATTTAATATGTATAATTTTTTGAACTATATAACTAATTTTTTATTTTATTTTTTGGTTCAATAGATTCCAAATGTGTTGGGATTTATCTTTGGTATTCTCCAAATGATACTCTATGTGATGTACAACAAGAAAGACAAAGTTGTTATGAAGGAGCAAAATCTTTCAGAGCTCAAAAACCATGTTATAATTATAGAGGAGGACAAGAAGAAGCTTCCAGAATTAAGTGAAGAGCAAATCATTAACATTATGAAACTTGGTTCACTTGTTTATTCAGAGAAAAATCATGGAAATTTAACTGAGGCTGCTAAAAATGAGAAGGTTGTCTCCAAGCTGCAAACAGTGGAAGCTTGAGACTTTGTAACTTTGTTTGGCATCTCTATTTTAAGCCAAATACAACGAGTATTGGCTTATTTTGATTTGATGTGTATTGTATTTACATAATTAGTGCTTAATTATCAATTGTAAAATATACTTGTCCTTTAATTCAAACTCTAATTGTAGTCACTTTCTCATCTCTGAGTTTACAACTCTAGTACTTTAATTCAAGCTTTTCTATAACAATTATTTACTATAGCAACATTCCATTATAATGACTTAGTTTTCTTTGAATTCAACTTTCACGTGTTATGTTATATTACAGAGATGATAACTCAGTTAATTTTGAATAGTTCATTTAGAAAGTCACTTAATTTTGTTTTATAACTCAAAAGTCACTCAACATTGCCATTTCACTTAAAAAGTCATTCAACTATTGATATTTCACTTAGAAAGTCACTCAGCTACGAATACTTCAATTAAAAAGTCACCCAACAATTTAAATGATTTATTCATTTAAATTTTGTTGAAATATCTATTTTAAACTTTTTTTTTAAATGATAAGATATCTATTTTAATTATCTTATTGATTCGCTCCAGTTATTTAATTATAATTTTTTTGAAAAAGGTATAGTAGCAATTGACAAAAAAAAAAGGGTTTCTTTTCCATTCTAGCAATTGTCTTACTGGAAGTAAGTATGCAGAAAATGATACGTAAATAGAAGAATGTTGGAATTGACGAGAAGTAATAAAAAAGACGCAAAGGAGCAATCTTTTATTATTTAAAATTTTTTTTTTAAAGTTATATTTCAAAAAAATGTAATAAAATAATTTAAATGCGAATCTTTTTAGTTTTTTTAATTTAAAATTAATTCAAAATAAAAAATTACATCTCAACAAAATTTAGTGAAAAAATAATTTAAAATAGTCGAGTGACTTTTTAAATAAAATAAGAGTGACTTTCTAAGTGAAATATCAATAATCTTTTAAGTGACTTTTGAGCTATAAAATAAAATTCAATGACTTTCTAAGTAAACTACTCTAAGTTGAGTGACTTGCTAAGTGAACTAATCAAAGTTGAGTGACCATCTAAAATATTAATAAAAAGTAAGTGACAACAATTAATAAAAATAAAATAAACTCGGGAAAAGAGTCAAAAAATACCCCTCAAGTATCGATTATTGTTTCACTAGATTTTTATAAAGATACTTGAGTGTATATTGAGAATAAATAATTTGTTACGACTTCCTACGATTAGCACATTGCTAGATCATAATGTCATGGTTTATATAAATTTCCTATAATTTATACCTAATTAACGAGCAAGAGATTAAAAAGAAACTTGAGGAGAACAAACTGTAACTCCAGGAAAATTGTATCTTTTCCTTATTAATTACTCCTGTTTAATTGCCCTCCTTAGTAGGCAAATCGTCTTTTTTCTAGTAAAAAGATATTCATCAATATACAATCTATTGCCTTCATTTGAATTGTATATGTTTTTCAATATGTATTTAAGAACTTTCAGTGCTTAGCTCAACTATTAGTGTTAAAATTATTTCCCTTGGCAAAGCAATGTAATTACAAGCTGAATTCTCCTATTGAAGAGATCCCAATTCAGATTGTCTTCATTCCCTCACCGATCAAGTACCATCACTTGTGGTAGGGGGTATCCCTCCGGGAGGAGGAGAAGAGGAGCCCCTTGAATTCAGGATTCGAGTTTTTGGATGGAAGTAAGTATGCCAACTTTTTTTGTGAGGGTTTGGGGGGTGGGGTGGGAGTCCCCAAAAATGCTAATTTTAAAAGTTGAGGTGTCTTGATGAAATATTTACGAAAAAATAAGTGCTCGATTTTGAATATATAGCAGAAACCTAGAAGCTGTTTTTGAAGAATTGAAAAAATCTAATTAATATTGACAAAAATGATTACCCAAATACAAACAACTTTTCTCCAAAATTTTTTTTTTGAAAAGTACTTACTAAAAATAATTTTTTAAAATAAGCAGAGATTTAATTAGAAGTTTGTACAAATAAGTTATTGAATGCCAGGAAAGGTACATTACTGATAATATATTTTATCAAACTAAGACTTTATGAACAGTAAGTTCGATAATTTAACGGAAATATGTTTTAATGCTTCCTCTTTGCATGCATTTTAAAAATATGTACGTACAGATAGAATATAATAGCAACATGAATAAAGCTAGAACGCCCAATTGCTCGATGCTTCTTTTTTTAAATTCAACTTTCTTTAGACTCACATATTTATTAAAGCTTGTGATTGATATATATATATTTCATGACAAAATGTATGAAGAAATTAAAATTAGAGTCACCTAAATAATAATAATAATAAACAAATAAAAAAGAATGAGAGGATGGAAATTTATGTATATATTTTGTGATTGGGGATTTAAGGATAAAATTGTTGGTACCACGTCCTTGTTTCAATCCTGATTGGGAAAGTATACATAAAGTTGGACGGAAGATAAATCTTGTCCAGAAGAATTGAAAGGGAAAGCCAAAAAGCAGTCTATGCATTATAGAATAAAGTTGATAGCAAAATTAGTGTAATTTATAAGTGAATTAATTATGTGGAGAGTGCAGTGTACACAAAATTTTATATGATTGGTGTGATGTAAGTATAATAATTAGGATAAATTATTTGAAAAAACTATATGACATATTGAGTATTTTTTGTTTGTTTATTTTATGTCGCATGGAAATTATCTCACTTTTTTACCCAGAAACATGAATTTTGGTTGATAAAAATGGAAAATTTTGGTATCAATGTGAAATTGATAAGGCACGAAATGTTAAAAATTATAGGTTTGGTTTAAATGAGATGTTGCTTTTATTGGGTATATTTTTCTATCATATATTTATCTAGTAAAAGACAACTTAAATGTAATGTACGAATTTTTTGTTAGAGCTTTATTTTAATTGAGAAACTTCTTTACCTCAGAGGGGAAAAAAAAGAAACTTGAGAGACTTCTTAATCTTAAAAGAAAAACAAAAGGAAAATTGAGAGGCTTCTTATCTTATTTACGTATAAGTTACGAGAGCTTTTGCTTGCGTGAATTCAACATATATATTTTTTTGATTTTGATTTATGTGATATTGATAGATTGTTTTATATATAATTATTTTAAAATTTTAAGTTATTAATTATTACAACTTATAGTACATTATGTGTTATTTTTAAATAATGTATGTTATTATTTATTTTGTTCCAATTTATGTTGCACATATAAAATTTTGAGAGTTAATTAAAATTTTATTTATTTTTTAAACATTTTAAATAGTTAATTGTCATAATTTATAGTATGTTTTACATAAATTTTAAATAATGTATGTCGCTCTCTTGTCTCAATTTATGTTGCGCTGATGAAATTTCAAGAATTGAATAACTTTTTAAGTTAATAATTAATGTGTGATACCCTTAAGTACCCTAGCTAAAGATCGTGCGTATAACATATAATTCCGAACTTTTTTGGCCAAAATCAAGCCGGAATATTTAAAGGGGGTTCAAAATATGTCAATAAATGATTTGTTGAACTTTTTTTATTGAAGATTTGAAAGATAGTTTTTTTGACAAAATTGTTTATCCAGAAGGATATGCGACGCATTGCGGATCTTCGCAGCGTAGTTCATTTTTGTACTTTGTTCATAAAATGCACTCCACGAGTGCGATTTATTTTATTGTACATAAAACGCATTCCACTAGTGCAATTTATTCTTTCTTTCATAAAATGCATATTATCAATGCGCTTTATGTGCTTCAAAAGGAAATTAACTGAAATGAAACAAGTTCATTACGGTACCCAACTTTCATTTTTAAAGCAGGAGCATTCCAGTCTTTTTCTCGTCTCTTCTATACTTAATTCACATTGTTTTATGAACAATGGTAAAAGTTAATCAATTTGTCACAAAAAATTATCTCTTGAATCCTTTTTGCACCCTTTTCATCAGAATCATTTTTGCTAAACCGACTTGGTATGTTAAATTATCTGATTTTCTGCTACAGATACCATTTGGTGTGTTAATAAATTTTTAAATATTTTTTATTATTAATGTTTTGATTTATACTTTATTTGTCTCCTTTTTTATGACATATTTTTCTTTTTAGTCTGTAAAAAAAAAGGGTCAAGACCTTATTATAACTAGAAATTAATTAACTTTTAAATTTTTTTTTTATTCTTAATGAAATAATTTTCAACTATATAAATGTTTATTAATAATTTTAAATCATAAGTTTTTTTAAAAAAAAACTTTTTTTACTTGAATATCGTGTTAAGTTAAATAGGATCATATAAATTGAGACGGAAGGGTATACCTTTTCATATGTAACCACTTTATTAATCCTTGCAACATTCACCGGCAACAGATAATTTAACCCTATAATCAAAGCAGTTTGTATTCTCATTATTTGCATCATCCGTGGCGTAGTAACTGATGACACTATTAGTTAGAGGAAGAATTATAATCCTAGCTGGCCACGTGGTGTGTTATTGATGCCAAATGGCAAACATTGATTGGTCTCTGATCTCCAGCACTTTATGCTCGATTCCTTTTGCTGAGTAAGAGCACAATTCGTCCAGGAAATAAAAGGAAATTTAGTATTTCATATCTTAATTTTTATTTGTTACTGTTTTACTTTGTGAGATTAATTTAATTAAATTTTAAAGTTAAATTGAAGTAGCTAAATTAATATTTGAAATCTAAAATTTAGATTGTTGAAAGTGTACGAAAAATATTATAAGTTGCAAAATTATTTTTTTATTAATATGATGAAAAAAATACACATCAAAGTATTAGTCAAAATTCATATTATTTGATCTGGATAAAAATTTTCACTACTATTAAAATTAATACATTTATTAGATTCTCCTACCAAACGAACTCCAATTATAAGCTTAGTGCGGCCTCTGAGGATTGGTAGATGACATAACAAAAGTTCCAAACGGGACCCTGCCACTTACACTCAAAAAAGAAAAGTTAACTATAACCAAGGTTTAAAGGTGCTTTATTTTTTGTATAAGAAAGAAATTAATTAAGGGGCCGTTTGGTTTGTACGTAGGATAAGTGAGATAATGTCAAAATTTAATTTGAGATTAAATTTATATTTTATTTGTTAACAATGTTATTAATTTCAAAATATATTTATATTTTTGTCCTACTTGAAAAATAAAGTAAATTAATTTAAATATTATAATTTTGAGATAACTTAGTTCGCAAATCAAACAGATACTTGACAATACAGTAAAGAGAAGATCTCCACTAATAACACCTACTTTCCCACTCTTGCTATATAAACATGTACTAATCGAGCCACCTTCATTCATTGTCAAGTAGAACTACCAAGACATTTTCTTTTCTGTGAAAAAAATAATAATAATGGCTGATTTTTCTGATCAATGGGCTTTTGCATTTGGTGTCCTAGGTAAAAATCAATTTTTCTTTTGTCAGTACAATTTTATTTTTTATTGTTTCTGTTTTCTTCCTTATGTATGTATACATATGATATTAGGTGATGCAGTGATACGAACTGAATCGTATAAATAAAATATTTGTACATCGTATAACATAATTTAAATCAATGATTTGTATGGAGATTTATCTCTTACTGTTATTCATTAGTTCACAAATAATGATTTTTTTTTTACCCTTTGATTCATTTTGCAGGAAATATTGTCTCGTTTTTCGTTTTTCTTTCTCCACTGTATGTCTCTGGTTCCTTATGTCCCTTTTTTTTTCTTGTACATTTTCTTGGGTTGCAACGTGCGCGATCGATCAATTAATATACGTACTTAATGTATGATTCTGCAGGCCAACATTTTATAATATTTATAAGAAAAAAACAACAGAAGGTTATCAATCAATTCCATATATTGTTGCACTATTCAGTGCAATGCTTTGGATTTACTATGCATTCCTCAAGTCCAACACTATCCTTCTCATCACTATTAACACTTTTGGATGCTTCATTGAAACTATATACATTGGCTTCTACCTTTTCTACGCACCAAAGGAAGCCAGGGTAAGCTTTTCAATACAATAAAGTTGTAAACAACATGCTTTTAGAATATCATATCACCTAAAATATTCTTACAAATAATTTTTCGTAATTTATTCTTGACTTTGTAATTGTAATTAATGCAGATCCAAACTATAAAGCTACTACTTTTATTAGTGGTTGGTGGTTCTGGAGCTATTGTCGTCGTCACTCAATTTCTATTCGAAGGAGCAGTTCGTGCCCAAATTGTTGGATGGATTTGCCTTGTCTTTTCCTTATGTGTTTTTGTAGCACCATTATGCATAGTGGTAAGTTTGGACATACAAGAATCAAACATATTATTGAAACATTTAACTTACAGTATGAGATCATCTGAAAGATAATTATAAGTAACTGTCTATCATAGGTCTCTTTTGCCCTCACTTTAAGTGCTGTTATCTGGTTTTTCTATGGTCTTCTATTAAAAGACTTCAACATTGCTGTAAGTTCTCTAACTTTCATATCCTATTAATATCGTATATAATTTTGGAACTATATAACTAATTTTATTTTTGGTTCAATAGATTCCAAATGTGTTGGGATTTATATTTGGTATCCTCCAAATGGTGCTCTATGTGATGTACAACAAGAAGAAAGAGGAGGAGTTTGTAAAGGAGCAGAATCTTCCTGAGCTAAAAAACCATGTGATAATCTTACACAATGACAAGAATTTTCCAGAATTAAGTGAAGAGCAAATTATTGAAATTGTGAAACTTGGTTCACTAATTTCATGTACACAAAAGTTTGATTTGGCCCTATGCGTACATGAAAATATTGCTGAAGATCATAAAAAGCTGAGGAAAATAATGTAAATATGAGACTACTAGTAAAATTGTTCATAATTGGCTACGTCAAAATTAAAATGCATATAGATTTCAAGTATATACGTTACGTGTATTAAATTTGTGATGATGATTCTTTGAGTACCAATTGTAATTATATTTCTCTAATAATTCCAGTGGTGTTGTCCGCTCCTACTCTTGTACACAATTTCATGTGTTAATTTTGTCTCATCTCTAATTTTATAATTATTTTGCTTATAATATTTAGAAGGATTCTAATTATGAACTTAAATCCAATTAGGAGAAAATTGTACATTGGGTTTAATTCATTTTTAACCAACTCCTGTGATAGAGCTGTCAAGAATGGGCTGGCCCACTCAGCCAGGCTATAAATTGTTTAAGCCTTATAAAAAAAAGAATTCACAAATTTTACTAATTATTAATGTGAACTTTAATAATTCACCGTAAGTCTTGCTTTGATATCATGTAAAAGTAGATTTAGCTTTAACTCACTCTTTAAAAATTAGTTCAAAAAGAAAAGAATTATTTGTACCTTATTAAAATTCTATCAATCTTATTAGCTACCAGTATGAGACTATATTCATTCTTTAACAAGATCATTTGCACTTGTATCCCTATTTTATGCTGATTTTTATTTGTTATTTTTTAGGACAATAACTTTTCACCAACATAAATGGTTTGACAATTAATCCAATTTATTTTACGAAGGTCCTCCAATCTTATATGCCCAATTTAAAACCACCAATGGAGGGAGTAAAACTTATTATTTACTTTGTAGTGTAATTAAATTAAGGTACGATCTTTTAGAGAAATATATAATAATAATTCAACTTCGTTCATTATGTTTCGTTCCACACAAATAGCATCAATCAAATTAACCACTTTTGAATTTTAAATTCATCAAGGAAAAATTAGCATGATAATTATTAACATGAATTTTCATAATCTTGCTTCAATAGATACCGTTGAATGCTACTAGTACAATTAAGCATGCAAAATGTATGCAAATTAGGAAGGTAGAATGGTCCAGGATTAAGTGCATTGCGACTATGACTTGTTAATAATTGGGTTGATGTGTAAGTTATGGTTGGAAAAGTTCTAAGCATTTCAATATTTCAAAACCCTTCACGGTGATGGAATATTATTCTTACGAAACCACATACTATACAATGTCAATATGATCCGTCCAAATTTGGATGGATTATTAATTCATCAATTTATTAACTCAATATTTTAATTTACTTGATTCAGTTTAAGTAAAAATTAGGAGTTGAATAGAACAAAATATGTTGTTTAAATTAATTAGCGAGAAATCTTGTCAAAATAATTTTAAAAATTATTTAAAATTAAATCATAATAAAAGAAAAAATATCAGGGAAATTTGTATATTTCAATTGGTTAACTATGCACAACTAGAAACAAATGTTCTTGGGGCCATGAATTATTGGGAACATTATGCTATAGAACATAATTTTTAAATTGAATCAATTCATTGGAAAAATTCATGGTAGAAAACAGACTTTTACTGAAATATCAAAAAACTTTCTAAATTTTTTCGTATAAAAATATTACCATTATTATATTTATTATTATTGTCTTTTCTCACAAAATCAATTAAAATACTTGTGAGAATAGCAATGGAATATATGGGTGAAAAACTTTATTGGTAAAATATTGATTCTTTTAGTAGTGACACATGTACCCATCTGTAAATAAATATAAATTTATAAAAGACTATTTAAACATTAATATAGTCAAAATTGTGTTTAAGGCATATATCAAAAATTAAAGAAGAAGTGTGATCGACACAAAAATAGTCAGTAAAAATTTCTTGGTTCTATATATATAAATTAATAGCATAGATAAATATAAGTTAATTTCAACTTAGAGTTATTTTCTACTCTTTAACTTATACATTACACGCTTTTTTGAAGTCGTCAAACAACATATTCAGTGAAATTTCATAAATGAGATCTGAGGAGGGTAAAATAATGTATACAAACCTTACCACTACCTCATAGAGATAGAGTAAACTATTTCCGATAACTTTTTTGGAGCCGTCTCGATTTCAAAATGGTCCATTGTGTACATATTATTATGAGTTAAAAAGGTTATTAAAGCAAAGGAAAAAAAACAATATGCTTCCATGTGTTGCCTTGTGATCATCAGTTATTTTCATATGTTTTAGAATTCAAGTTTTCTACGCAATTTTATATGGATGATCTCATACACACAATTATATATATGTTATAATACATAACTTTTAGAAACGCGCTAAAATCACTTTTCCCAAAAACAATGTCTTTCCATGAAATAATCATATAACCAAACAAATACTGTTCAGTTAGCATACGACGTATCAATAATAAAGCACGAAAGCTTCAAAGTGGCACCAATGCACCTTTATTCTAAATATATCCACCATCTATTTATATTATCGAGCAACGTGTTTTGCTTTCATGATAAAGATGTTAAATACGTGAATTGTATATTTGGTCGTTCAATTTTGACCTGCCTAATCTTTGCTATTAATTTAAACGATCAAATAACAACAAGGCAAGTTATATATTTGGTCGATCAGATAAAAACAATAACATTCTCTAGCTAAATATAAGAAAATATAAATTATTTAGCATAAAAAGTGTACGTTTGTTATGTGTATCATACATTAATATAAAAAACAATACACTTCTTAACTACTATTTTGATGAATGATTATCTTTGTTAATTTCTTACTAATTGGTTAATTAATTAGCCTCCTAAGATTATTTGAACTTAAATAAGTTGAGTCAAGATAACTTAAACAATAGATCATAGTCCAATAATTCTTTTATTTTTTACTAATCTATTTAACAATCAAAAAAAATATTTTTTTGTTATAATTATATATTCTTTTCGTTTATTTTTACTTATTATTATTTCACTTATTGAAGTCAAATTATATAAACTTTGACCAGTATTTTAAGATTTATTTTTTCATCATATTAATATGAGAAGAATTGCAACTTATAACATTTTTCGTATAGTTTTTAAACATTTAAATTTTAGATTTCAAATATTAAATTTAGCTTAATTGACCTCGAAAAGCAAAATAGTAATAAGTAAAATTGAACAAAGAGAGTACAATATATCAAAAAATATAAAAGTATCATGACAAGATTTCTCATTAATTAATTTGCGCTACACATCTAACCTATATCAACTCATATTTTAATGCACCGAATCGAACATATCAAAATAAAAAAATTGAGTTAATAAATAAATGAAATATATATTTTTTCTGAGGCTATTTTTTCCACCTGTATTCTATTACGATGATAGTGATGCATTATATTCAACTTGTCCAAAAAAAGGGGGAAAAGATACCTGAGGATGAAAAGAGAAAGATGGTACGAAACATCTTTGAAGGTTAATCATTGGAACATGAATAATTGACAATTCATGAGCAATATGGAAGAACAGCATCCACAAATCCCTAAAGATTAAATTGTTAAAAGCCTGAAGAAATGAATCTTATCCAATAATAAAAAATGGGAGGAAAAAAGTGAAGACTAAAAAGAAACCTCTCTACTGTTTTGCCTTTACCATGTGTATTAATTATATGTAAACAAAAGTTTCAAATTGATATTATATCTCGATCCATTGTATATTAGTTGTTTATATTATTATTATTTTTATATTTTAAGTACAAGCAAATTCATAAAACTCAAACTCATAAAATAAATTTAACACGCCAATTAATAATATTATTGTAACAGTCCGGCCCATCAGTCATATTGTTTGCTTTAGGCCTAGATGGTATTGGAGTCACTCTTGTGTTTAGCATTGTCGATGTAGGCTAGATTTCAACTGAGTTTATGCGAATTCCGATGAGGCGGGGCAAAACCTCAGTGTGAGTCTGGGTAAATCTCATACGGAGGGGCAAATCTTAACGAAAATGCTGAGTCTAAATACATTTTAAAGTCATACGAATCTAAGCTCAAATCGAACGATATCACCAGCGGACTGGCCGTTCAGTTAACTCCTGATCATTTAATACTTAATAAATAGCGCTTTATCGAGCCAAACAATCTTTGGTGGATATTTTGTTGATCGTGGGTTGGTCAGCTATAAATATTGATGCCTAATCTATGTGTAGTGAATAGAAAATAATACTAGCAATTATATACTCAAAACATATCATCCTCAAATTTGAGAACAAATTAAGTTCTGTCCATTAACAATAATATAAAATTTTCACATTAATTATCATGTTAAATTAACCTAAGATAACAAGTAGTTTTGATAAATAAAACATTCAATAATATGCCATAATTAATTAAATTTTACTGATAATATAAGAACTGTTTATGTATTTTTTCTAATATAATATGAAATTAACTTAGTTCTACTTATTTCATGATGTATAATTTTTCAATGACCTATAAATAATACAACAACAAGAGGATTGTGTGTGTGCGCAATTTCACTCCTTACCTTAAGAATAAATTAAACATAAAATTTCAGAAAAATTTCGACTCAATTGAGAGTACGATCTAGCATTATAAAAAATAAAAAGGTAACAAGCTATAATTGATTAAATAACTAAAAATGTAAAAAAAAAATATTTTTATACATTTTAAATTTGTGTAACTAAAATTAAATTTAATTAAGAAACATTGAAATTGATCTAGATCATTGTACAGAATATTATGTCATAACCCACCCAAATGGACAAGATAAGCCAAATAGAGCAAAGCAATGCGAAGCATATTATCTTGATTATTTTTCATCAGCCATTACATAACAGAAATGAGTGGCCTCACTCTATTTTTTTGCCAAATGGCAGTCAATGATTGGCTCGTCCATCATTCAGGATTGTTATTTTGCTCATTAGAACTCATGGCGAAGTCAGAATTTTAATTAAACGGGTTCAAAATCTGAAAAAGCAAGCACACGAACAAGTTGAGGAGGTTCGACATTTACTATATGTAGATAAAAATAATTTTAACTATATATTAAATAATATAAATTTCTTCCAAAGGGGGGTTCGATGAACCCATGACCAAAGAATGACTCCACCATTGATTAGAATTCATATAGACTAGTTTAAACACGAAGATATTTTACTTTTTCTTTTCGAATTTGTTTTATTTTATTTAAAAAATCAATATTTGATCATATATATTTTAATTCTAACTTTAATTTCCATTTAAAATTTGATAAACATTCACAATTTTATATTCACTTCTATTTTTTTTACCATTACAATTATTTTTTTCAATTTTATACTAATTTTTTTTCTAAAATATCTTATTTAATTTATATTTTATGTTTAAATCATTTTTCAAAAACAAATTCAAACTTTAAATTTTATTGTAAAAGTATGACTAAATATAACTTCTACTCCAAGACAAAATTTTGAAATAAAAATAGAAAACGAAAAATCAATTTTCATGACCAGACGCCAGTAAAAAAATCTAAAATCCCTCCAAATTCAAGGCACCGCATTATTGGAGTATGACATAATAAAGTGTACCTTGGGACTCGTTAATTTTAAGATATTGTCATTTTACCCTCTCAAACAATAACAAGTTTAAGTTTAATTTATATACGTCGATACTGTAACAGAATTATAAACAATTACGTCACATAAAAAATAAATATAAGCAAAAAGTAAAATGAGTAATCATTGGATCAATCTTTACATACATAACTCGGTGAAATTTATTGATTAATTATTTTTCTTAGCTGGTACACATATATTATATTACACAAAATATATTTATTTATATGCAACAATACACAATATACAATGCCAATCATTTTTAGTATCATTGGATAGAAGGGTCTAATATACCCTTTAACTATATGAAATGGGTTAAATATACTTTTCATTAACCTTTTTAGTCAAATATATCGTTAATGTTAATAAATGGCTCAAATTTGCCCTCCAAGTTAATGACAAGTTAACGGCCCATAATGTTTTTTCATTAATGACGTGACAATTTTCTATTGGCTACTCAAATTTTCATATAATTTCAGAAACGGAAAAGGGTCTAATATACCCTTTAACTATATAAAATGGTCCAAATATACCCTCCATCTACCTTTTCGGCCAAATATGCCCCTCACGTTAATAAAATGCCCCAAAAAATATATTAATTAAAATAAATATTTGGATTTGGAACGGGGAGGGGTTTTTCTTTTATTAATTAAAATAAAAATTTTGAGTTAAAATAAATATTATTTTTGAGTTAAAATGTATGGGTTTATTTACGGGTGGGTTTGGAATGAGGCGGATTTTTTTTATTAATTAAAATAAATATTTTGAGTTAAAATAAATATTATAAAAATTTAATACTTAAAATTAATGCATTTTTTCACCTCTAGACTGATTTCAGCACATCGTTTGAGTTGAGCGGTATTTGGAGGTCATCGTTTATAATATTATTTTAATTTAAAATATTTAATTAATTAATAAAAAAAAGTTCGCCCCATTCCAAATCCACCCGTAAATAACCCATACATTTAACTCATAATAAGTATCATTTTAACTCAAAGTATTTATTTTAATGAATACATTTTTTATAATATTTATTTTAACTCAAAATATTTATTTTAATTAATTAAAAAAACCCGCCTCATTCCAAACCCAAATATTTGTTTTAATTAATATATTTTTGGGGCATTTTATTAACGTGAGGAGTATATTTGGCCGAAAAGGTAGACGGAGGGTATATTTGGAGCATTTCATATAGTTAAAGGGTATATTAGACCCTTTTTCGTTTCTGAAATTATATGAAAATTCGAGTAACCAATAGAAAACTGTCATGTCATTAGTGAAAAAATTATGGGTCGTTAACTTGAAGGGCAAATTTGAGCCATTTATTAAAAACGTTAGGGGTATATTTGGCTCAAAAGGTTAACGGAGGGTATATATGACCTATTTCATATAGTTGAAGGGTATATTAGACCCTTCTCCGGATAATCGACTATTAAGATTAATTTTTCATGAATAATTATTTGCTATAATGTATATATCAAAATTATACAGATAACGTATACAAATTCTTTATAACGTTAGTGTATATAAATTGAATTCCAAAGAAATTTGCAACTGCAAGGGATCTCTTTTTCCTTAATGCATGTGTCCCAAATACAACAGAAAACAAAAGACCTTTTTGTTGTTCCACCTACTTTAATTGTCTATATATATGTCAATCAATTAGCTTTCCTAATTCCATTGTCAACTAGAACTTGCAAGTCTTGAAGCTCTTTGTGATAAAAGAAAATTGAGCTAGAGATTTGCACATATTATTTGTTCAGGAAGAAAAAAAATTAACAACCATGCTTGACATTAGTCACTTATCTACTATTTTTGGTACCCTTGGTAAGTTATAAATTCCTATTTTATTTCATAAATGTGACATTTCATCGTACTAATTTGCATGCTCTTTTCTTATTACATTCTTTCCAAAAAACTTCACGAGTTCATATCTCTCTTGTTTGTTTGTTCCTTTCTATATTTTCAGGCATGATTGTCTCAGCCATTGTGTTCCTTTCTCCACTGTGAGTCTCTCGTTGCTTGAAGCTTCATTTATTTTAGCGATTGATATAGATTTAAAATAATTAAGTACTTACGTATATACACATTTTTAGGCCAACATTTTATAATATTTACAAGAAGAAATCAACAGAAGGCTATCAATCAATTCCATATGTGGTTGCATTAGTCAGTGCAATAATTTTGATATACTACGTACTTCTCGAAGGCAGCGGCAATGGCATGATTCAAGTTATCATCATAAACGCCTTTGGTGTTTTTATCGAAACATTTTACGTCGTTTTCTACATTTTATATGCACCTAAGAAAGCCAAGGTAAGCTTTTTCTATACGCTAACTAACAAACGTAAATTTATTAACCTCGTACTTTTGAATTATCAGATCATCTAAAAGATAACTTCTGACGTTGTGTTAGGTCCAAACTATAAAGCTACTTCTTTTATTTGTGGTGGGTGGCTGTGGAGGAATTGTACTCGTCATTCAATTTCTATTCAAAGGAGCACACCGTGCCAAAATTGTTGGATGGATATGTATTGTGTTTTCAATATGTACATTTGTAGCACCATTATGCATACTGGTATGTCTACTGTCTACGTACGAATGAAATATTGAAGGTCATTTTTAATTATTTTGGAAATTTTGTTGATTAATTTTGTGTTATTTTATTCATGCAGAGAAAAGTTATCAAAACCAAGAGTGTGGAATACATGCCATTTCTTCTGTCACTTTTCCTCACAATAAGTGCTGTTTTGTGGTTCTTCTATGGTTTTTCTTTGAAAAAACCCGTCATTTATGTAAGTATGACTATATTTTCAAACTTCATTAATGCCTATCTTCTATTTGAGGCACGTTTTATGGGTCAACTGTAATCTAATATATTGATTTCGTCTTAGCATTATTAGAAAATCGTTAATTCTAAACGCATGTCTGGTTGAAATTTGGCTTGTCTCTCAAATTCATCAAAAACATTATTGACGAGCTAATTTACAAAAGATTCTATAAAAAAAACTAGCGATTTTATATGATGGATGCATGTTTTAAATTTTGAATTCGACTCTGACTTTCCACTGTTTGTGTGAATAGGCACCAAACATCCTAGGATTCATGTTCGGTGTTGTCCAAATGGTGGTATATATGGTGTACAAAAACCACAAAGAAAAGAATGTGACAAAGGAGCAGACACTTCCGGAGCTATTACAAAATCATGTGATAATATTAGATGATGAGAAAAAGCTTCCCCATTTAACTGAAGAGCAGATTATTGACATTTGGAAGCTTGGTACACTGCTTTACTCTGAGAAACTTAATGTACGTGCAGCTGAAGTTGACAAGAACAAGCCAAATCTGCAAATTGTGGAAACCTAAGACCTAAATTAATTAATCTAATATAAGATTGGGATTGTCATTTTCCTTATTAATTAATCCTTAGGTGTTCCATGTGTTTGTGACTATAAGTGAATTCTCAGCTCTTGTAATAATATTTTCTCTTGTTGTGCATGTATCTAACTAGACCAAGACAATCCTTGTACTAATAAAATTGCGTTTTTGTTGTTTTTTATTATTAAGGTTGTTGCATTTGTATACTTTTGATTTTAATCTTAATTTCGTCCTATTTATAGTGCTTCCTAAATAAATTTTATTTCGTTAAATTCTAGCTTTCGTAAATATGTTATTTAAATTTATTCGTCACATTTTATACAGTGAACAATTGAGTTGTGTAAGATAGTACCCCAATTAAAAAAAGAATGAAATTGTTCGAAATTACATAAAGTACTACTATAAATTACATTTTCTTGAAACTAATTAAGAATATATCAAGAACATAAAAAGTTATAGCGGAAAAAATTCCTTCTCTTTAAATAATACTAATATCATGAATTTATCTTGTTAAATGGAACACGGAGTAGTTATTTGAAAAAGAAGTATACAACTCCGTAAGGGTGATATATACGTAAAATTACATAAATATACATCTTATTTTATGATAATCTCTAAAATCTTCTACCATTTAAAAAGTTTCAAAAATCTCTTATACCATACATCACTCTTCTCTTATTGATACATCTCTATCTCCCTCTCGAATACACCCTTTCCCTCTCCAATACATCCCTCCGCTCTCGAATAACCGGATGTTCTGTCTTCTCTAACACATTCCTTTGCTATGTACCCGAATGTCCTCTATCCTAAAGTCCAATAATATATTTGAAAATCAAGTATGATATCTCGAATTTTGATAAATGGTAAGAAATTTTTGTAATTTAGAAAATTCCAATTCATCTCATCCAACTCATGCATAGAGAGTCTTTCTTTCATCAGTATGGAGTTATCTATTTTGCAAATAAAAGTTTGTTTTCTGAGGTAAATGGATGTCTTGTAGGCTTCTTTTCATGCTTTTGAGAAAGCCATGCATAAAAGCGTACAAATCTTTAAATCCTCTTTTTGTAGCCCACACCTCTTTAACAAGTATTCATATATCTCATAAAATAGTTCCACAATTTGATTAATTGGATTTTCATGTAATCCATCATTATTAATCCGTAGCTAAATAGGCTTGTTATGAGATTTTTGTTATTTCACTATAAAATTTTGTCCAATCTTTTATTAGTTTTAATGATAATTTAATATAATAAAAAGAAGTCTATTTTGTACTCGATCTATCTATATACTCTCTCTGTCTCATGTGGCACTATTTGACTTAGCAACGTATTTAAGAAAAAAAGTAAGACTTTAGAAATTTATGGTCTGAAATCATTCTCAGATATTTATGTGGTTGAGAATTATTGCATTAAGAGTAAAAGAATAATTTTAAAGTTAAATTGTTTTAAATTAAAGTAATGTAATATACTTTTTGAAATGGACAAAAAAAAAAAGATGCATGTAAAATGGGACAGAGGGTACTTGTTAAACAAAGACCACTAGCTAACTTTCATGGTCCCTTTTCATACTAGGAATTTAATACTCCATAGTACAAAATATGGGAAACCCAATTGCTCAAAAGAAAGATTCCGTAAACCATATACACATATTGCCCTAATTAAAGAAAGTGGAGCTTTACTTTTCTCCAATTATATTTGTAGGATAGATTCAAAAAATTAAATACTATTACTTTAGAGTTTTGGATGACCATAAACATCGACATATCAAAATTAAAAAAAATTCCTTTTCCTAGTAATCATGAAAACAAAGAATTGGGAGTGGAAGACAAAATACATCAAGAATCACCTCAACAAATTGTGTTAAATATATATATATATATTATTGGGAAGGAGGGACTTTGCTAAAGAGGGTTTGTCTGTGCGCGAGGAAGGTCTTTTTCCTTTCTCTCTTCGCTATCCCATCCACTGAACTGTCAATATCGAGACAAGTTCGTAATGTTGGCTGAGCGTAAACTAGTCTGTTCAGGCAGTCACAGGCTATATATATACATTACGTGTTCACCTTGTTATAAAATTATTCACTATACGTAGATTTTAGTGTTGAAGATGATATCATGCGTTATATTGAAATTTAGCCACTACTTTTTATATCAAATGAGTTCATGCCAATCTCTTCATATAGTACTATAGATATGTTTCATGATTTATTTATAATATATATAAATCGTTTCATGAATTTTCTGATCATATTATATGTGTCTTGTCTTAAAAGTGATATGGATATCGTTCACAATAAATCTTACGTACACCACCACCAACCAAGAATCAAGCACGTATAATATTTGTAACTTTAGCAATATGTCATGAACCCAATATATTTCCGTATCCATGAATATGCTGTTAAATCAAGGCCTTTTCTTTGGAGTCATTTTGTTTTTTCTCTTTAGAGTAATTATTATTATCAAGAAAATGGTGAAACTATATATGATCCTCATAATCCAAATGATTATTAACAAAAAGAGAGTAACATCTACATTATAAAGCAACGATAGGGTCATTTGCACTTTTGCCATTTTTATATTTTTGTATCATAATATTTCATTTCACGAATTATGTCTTGTTATATTGATGTCTTTTCGCCAACTTGCACTGTAAGAATTATTTACATGAAGACTATCAAAAGCGAACTTTAATATAATAAAAAGTGGTATAGGTGCAATTACAGCTTTGTTATCTTTTAGTTGCAGATCTCATTCACAGTAATTTTGGATTGGATTAATCCAAGTTGAGAGTGACATGAGAGAAAATCAAATTTAATTCTTCATGTTTTGACAAAAAGAAAACATAAATACTTTACATCACTTGCAGCTGAGATTAATTATATTAATTACTATGTTTGATTTATTTTTTTGTTGGAATAATCACTTTATGGAGAAAAAGGAAATACATTGAAATTTTATGGGACTCTAATAGATGTTTCAAATTTCAATTAAGATTCTCAGAGGCTACTCTATCCAAAGGCATCTCGAATTATTTCATGAAATAAATCTTAAGGAGGTCCTATTATCCTAGTTCAAAAAATATGTTACTATGTGTAATCCTTGAATCACGAAGCAATCTTAGGATAGAGAAAATCAAGGAATATGTTATTTATCAATAAAATTATGTTTCTTCGTATTTCAATTGTAATTGCAATTTGTTTTCTATAACATTAAATTTTATTGCAAACAACATGATTAATAAAGATGACCAATTTGTATTAAGAGCAAAGTGTATCATTCAAACTTCAAAACATATGATATTATTAATGAGGTAATTTCTCACTTAAATTTTAATTAATTAATAAAAAAGAAAGATAGGAATTAAAGAAAAGAATTATCAATTTTAATACTCCAAACTCCAAAGTTTTACAAGACAATTTGTTAATATTATTAATATTTAAAAGTTCAAAAACCAACCAAATTATTTAAAAATATATATTTTCTTGAAAAATAACTTCCTCCTTACATGTTACCCACTGTGCTCTTGAAAAAACTGAAGAATATAAAATAATTACATAATTACACTTCTTTATTTATCATATTTTCTATTATTCCTGTTCATTCTCAAAAATTATAAAAATTCATTCTTTTCATCCGGATACATTAATTTTGTAATCCGAATACATTAATTCTGATTCTTAAACTATTTCTATGTTCAATGTATCATACTTTAAAGGTTACTTGTTGATACTTAAAAATTCTAAATTTTTTTATCTGAAATTAAATTAATGTAGCCAAACTAATGAATTTCTGTATCCCTATTACCTTATTCTTTAATGGATTTCTATAAATTGACATAGCTTAGAAAAAATGATAATTAACTCTTTACTATGTGTGTGTTGCGTAAACTCTACGAAAAATATTCATACAAAAGTAACCTTCCTAATGGACCAAAAGAAATGGGTTGGACTGATCACCATTTTTGAATAAATGGGCCGATCTGTATTTGGACCAAATGGGCTTTGGGTATCAAGTAGGAGTAATTAAGCAGAAATTTTCGCTGGTTCTTCTTAGTAAATGACTTTCTCTAATTTCTTTTTTTTTCAATATATAAACTTTTTAAATTATGATCTAAAGATCTTTTTTTATCAAACGGAAAATCTTACAAAAAACTTTTATTCTACTATCTAAGAATTATTAGTTCTTACAAACGTTAAACAATCTAATATTTTATCTGTAAAATTGAGTAAATATATACTTGAATCTAACATTTTCCGGAAGAATAATTTAAAATTATACCATTATATATTTAATATAAAATACACGGGATTCGCTCTAGGAAGACCTGCACCTATATATACTATATTCCATAATGATGTTTTACCTATAAAAAGCATTATGAAAGAGGGGATTTAATTAAATGGTACTTGAATTCATTTACGATTTTGAATTTCAGGACAATTTGCACACTTTGACAAAATTTAATAATTTTGAGTTTCATGTGTTTACAATTCACCGCCAGGACATCTGGTGGTCAGGGGCAAAGTTACAATAGTGTTAGGGTGTCGAATTCTTCATCGAAAAAGTATACTATCATATAAAACAAACTTCCTTTGTTAGATTAGAACATAACCCAATTAACAAGCAAAAAATCAAATACAATGAGATAATAAATTTATTTTATTTTTATTTACTTAATTATGTCCGCACATACTTTTGTATGTATATTTGATTTCTTTTAATAAGTCAAATGCACCAAAATTCTTCTTAATAACAAATAATAATGAGATTTGAACTTAGAATCTCTTAGCCGATGAATTTTCCGCCCACTCTTATCAAACAACTTCCAAAATATGATATCAAGCTTAATACATGTTGGAGTATGTAATTACATAACCAACTACTACTTGTTTTCTTAACAAAAAAGTGGGCTCTCATTATATAATCCTTAGGTAATTCACCGTTTATTTTTTTCTTAAAATAGTCAATATAGTCAGCAAGATGTTGCCCTCTTATCTTTTCAGGCTTAATTAGAATTCAATTAAATTTAGAAATTTTTGCAAGAGTATATCTATGTTGAAAAATTATTAAATATATATAAAATATTAAATTTAAAATTCTGATATTTTGATATATAAATTAAAACAAATTGCAAATTAAACCTACTCTATAGTAAACCGCCGCTCCTGTTGACTCTCAACAAAAC
The DNA here is from genome assembly GCA_000787875.1 of Solanum virginianum. NCBI lineage: Eukaryota > Viridiplantae > Streptophyta > Magnoliopsida > Solanales > Solanaceae > Solanum > Solanum virginianum. The sequence goes on along the minus strand of DF357417.1, from coordinate 104,199 downwards.
CAACAAAAACTGTCGTGCCTAGTCAATTTCATTCGTGCATACTTTTTTTAAAAAATAAAAATTGTGAACTATTACGTATCAACTCCTCCTGTGTCTTTCAATTTTAAACAACTTTATTATAGTATCATGTTTTACAAAAATTTTAACATCGTGAATGTATAGAAATTAACATCAACCATACGATAACAATAATATATTTAGTATAATTTTATGTGTGAGGTTTAGGAGAATACGATATACATAAATTTCATTACTATCTTCGTGAGATA
>DF357417.1:69746-93920 GCA_000787875.1 Solanum virginianum | reverse complement strand
GCAGACTGAAAGAAGTACGGGATTAGATCGGATTTGGCACAACGTCATATCACCTTAAACACGACCTTAGATAAAACAGAGTCGAGGTCGCATATCAGAGTAGAAAACTAGTAGGGATAGGTTGTTGTTTGCCTTATAATGGTTAAGGTTTGTTATAGAATTAATCGTGTCATTATAGTTATGTTATTATTGGTTTTCGATTATTTTGCTATTTTTAATAATTTTCTTGCATAATTGACATTGCTCCATGCTCTTAGCTCTAGCCGATGTTTTATATCTATTGTTTCTTTTTCTTCATTCGAGGCTAATACATTTAAGCCAAGGTTTTTTTGAAGATAGTATTTCTATGAAGTAATGGTAAAATCTTCATATGCTTTATCATTTTCAAACTCCATTTGTGGGACCTTAGTGAGTATGTTTTGCTGTATTTCTAAATTAAAATAATGTCAAATGTATCAAAATACCTTTTAATCTTGTGGTCATACACATGCAACATGGAAAACTTAAATTAAAATGTCGCAAAAAAAATCATTCTCTTTAGAACAAATTAAAAAGAAACGCAAATCATTGTTTATAAATTGAGAGAACATTAAAAAATAGTATTTAGTTGTTACTATTATTTGCTAGTGGATCTTATATAAATTTTTGTGCATTTAAAAGTTAGCAAAGCAAAAATTTATTTGTTAAAAAAAAAGAAGATATGTAATTTATCAATACAATGTCTTTAAATATTTAGACGTCTCATGTATTAGCTATGATTTGCTCAATTGATAACATTATATAAGAAAATAATCCTAATTTTTACAACTTATAGGCTTTTCATGTCTATGAGAAAAAAAAAGTAGTATAACTTAAAAAAATTTAAATATACTTTCATGTTTACGAGTAAAATAATAAATAAAATAATTAAATTTTATGTCCAAATAAAATGAAAAAGTTTAAGAAGTCAACTTAAAAAAACAAAGGAGAAAACTTAAAAAGAGGAGCCTGTAAGACGCAAAACAGTTAGCGCCTTACATCTCCGTCGAAGACGCTGGTAAGTGGAATAGGGTAAGGGCGTAGCTCTGACTGCCTTTATCGTTTTGCCATCTGAGAAAAAAAGAGAGGATAACCTTTTGAAATTTTCCAGTTAATTTGTCACTCTTTTGGTTTGGACTTCTAGAAAAGTATTATATAATTAAAATCAAGTTAAAATCCTAGAATCTCATCAACCTCGAAACCCTAGATCCACTCTGCATTACTTGTATGTTTTTCATTTTGAAATTGTTTGATATGCTGTAAATGGCACATAATCTGCTTCCATAACTACAATTCAGATGGAGGTGGACTGGCTTCTTGTAATCCACTGCCTGGTGACACTGCTAGTTATTGTTTCTTTCCTCTGCGGGCAAAGGCCTATTTTCGAAGGAACTTTCATTCAAAAAATCCACTTGTTTCTCACTTTTGGCGCCTGTGATTATTTCCGGCGGTTTGTTGGTGCTGTGTTGGGTCGAAAAGGCTCCGATATACTCTTCTGCGTCGAGCACTATTGTTGTGATCGTCCTAATCCTACTCTCCAGATCATATATTTGGGAATAATTGGAGCGAGTTCCTACTTTATTGCGCAGTCATCCTTTAAGTACATTCCTGGGCTTTACTTAGGTAAAGAGCACAGGTACTTGAGCTTGTTTGCAGTTGGTGGGGGTATTCTCCTCTTTCTTTTGACTAGCTTTTCTGATCCAGGAACTGTGAATGATGTGAATGTTTCACAATATCTTTCTGCATATCCCTATGACAATATCATTTTTTCAGAAAAAGTATGTCCTACCTGCAAGATCCCAAAACCTGCTAGGTCAAAGCACTGCAGAATTTGTAATCGTTGTGTTGCGAGATTTGATCATCATTGTGGATGGATGAATAATTGTATAGGCGAAAAAAACACCAGATATTTTATGGGGTTTGTTGTCTGGCATTTTCTTCTCTGTTTATATGGGACAGTTGCTATTGCACTAGTGCTACTTGGCAGACTGAAAGAAGTACGGGTTATAGATATTCTTACTGTTTATTATGGCTTGGAGGAATCATTCAGTAGTTTGGCTCCACATGTTGTTGTGTGGTTGTTGGATTCACACAACACTCAAATACTTATCATGGTATTTCTGGCTATAGTTTCTATGCTACTGGGTGGTTTCCTTGCATACCACACCAAACTGTGTGTCACAAATACCACAACAAATGAGACTTTCAAATGGCAAGAGTACTTGAGCTGGAAGAGGAAGGTTAATGAAGCAAAGGCAAGTGCAGCAGGTGAATTGAACCATGTAAAGAAGAGCAAATGGAAAACCTTCTTCCATAATGAACAAGTGGAGGTTGTTAAGAATAATATTTACGATAAAGGAATGCTCCAGAATGTCTTTGAGATTCTATTTCCTCTTTCAACAAGACGCTCATTCTTACGCAGGAAATCAAAATCACGTTAAAATTCTAAGGGTCGTTTAGTGTGAGGGATTAAAATAAATAGACGGGATAAAAAAATAGTGAAGGAATAACATTTTGGTATCTTGTTTAGTTGTCAAGTTTAGAATAACTTGACCTACCATTTATACCACAGTGATGAGATAAGTTATCTCATATATATGATGAATAACTTATTGCAGAATATTTAATTCTGAGATAAGTTGTTCCCAACCAACGACCCTTCATACTACCAAGGAGATTAAATGTGAAGCACAATCTTTTTTGCCAAAATAAATGGTTTATGATCATAATTTGTATACTTTGGGATTTCTTTTATTAAAATAAGTCCACAACTAGCTGTATTGTACTTCTAAGGAGTTATTGGCTAAGGCCACTCTTCTATTGTTATCATCTCGACAACATCATGTCCTTTTATTAGTTGATTTTTAGAAAACAGATCACACTGTAAAATTAACTGAAACATCCTCAATTTTATTCATTGTCACAATACAAACTACTACACAAAGGTCTTCCTGGTTGAAACTTAAGTTGTAGGAAACAACAGACAAAAACACACTCTTTACAACTCATGAAACTACAATCTCTTTTACATCAGTGCATTAATCAGTCTTTGTTTCTCCAGTCCTGATAGTTTCTGGATATAACAGGTTTTGCGCGCCTGTATAATCTGCTGTTTTCTTGCTAAGTGCATCCTCTGCTGAAATTCCCGGTCCAGTGAGATACATCAGCCTGTACACCCATTCTATTACCTCGGGGGCAAACACCTTCCACAAGTAGCTAACCCGAAACCAAGCTGGTATTGTCACATATCTTTCACCTCGACAAGCACTATTGACAATTGTCTTGGCACATGATTCAACTTTGGCTACTGGAGTCACGCCTATGAGTACCTGGTTCACCCAAAAATGTCCACATTCTTGGTAAAAAATCAGTAATGTTCAGAATTCTTTGTAGAGGCAAATGAGGGAACTAATAGCCTGAGCAAATAAGTTATCAAAATAATAGATTATGCAAAACAGATTTGAAAAAGTTACATTAACCATTCTACATACACCGACAATGTAAAGAATTTTTTACATAATTAACCACCTTTTACTAACTAGTTATAGGGACCATCTACCAAATAAGTAGCTGTTATCGTAAGTCACCTTAACAGGATGCAATAAAACCACTATATATACAGTTGCATTTTTACAAAACTTAATTCCAAATTTTCAGTTATCTAAGCGGGTTTCCATGATTCCTATGCCTAACAATCATATTTTCAAACAGCGTTCATCGAAAGGAACCCAAATGACCATATTAGTATAACTCGGAGTGGCTTATCAATAAGGCCAGATGAAAATGCAGAAACTAGTAGCAAGAGGAAACTTACATCCCTCATTCCTTGATCAACCTCCACATAGCCGCCCTTACCGATGTATTTGCCTTGCGTTAGCTCAGATTCAACAAAGCCAGGCGTCACAAGAGTTATTTTGATGTCCTGCCCCAATTCAATTCTCAACGTCTCGAAGAATTGAGATATTGCTGCTTTGCTTGCCTGCCATGACAAAAATTTCAGTAGGGCCAGCATCAAGGTAAAACACGAGCATATCCCAATGGAAGAATAGAAGCAGTAGAGTTTGTACTCACGTTGTAAAGGCTCGATCTCGGAGCAGGCAACCAAGAAGCAGATGATGAAAGTGCAATGATCCTACCCCCACTATATCTAAGATATGGAATTGCAAAGCGGGTCATGTAAACAGAACCCCAGAAGTTGATGTCCTGCGAAATACCCAACATGTAAATACAACACCACCAGTGGAATCTGGGTAGAATGTATACCGACCTTACCACTACCTCACAAGGTAGAGAGGTGATTTTCTGGGAAAACTCGAGCAAAATAAACTAGATACGAAGAAAAGGAAGGAAAAAGAAAAGAAACAGAAAGAATGACTAATAACGAATGATAACTGTCAGCGGTTACTATTATTATTATTATTATTATTTTGGTACAAATATATTCTTATTAATTTCTTTCCTTATACGTGTAAAACCTTCGTGTATATATGGATGAATAGCTCATACCATCAACAAACAATAATACAGAAAATTCTCTCCACTTTGGTTCTTATTTTAAGATGGTATCACAGCCTCTACGGTCCTGGTAGAAAATCAAAGAGCTTTCGCTGCTGGCGAGCGGCTATGACCCATATATGCTGCCCGTCTGGCCAATGATTATGTTCCCCATCGTGCGTCAATTTTCGATGACTTTCTAGAGTTGTTTTGTGTCAACCTCACATCTGTCAGTGTTTGTGTAGCACCGTGTCATTATTCCGGTGACTACTTTTTTTTGTGTGACGAAACCAATCGATCACGCAATTTTGTGACGAAAGATTTTCCTGGACTGCACATTTGCTCGGTTGTTCTCAAGGGTGAGAGCAACTATTGGGAATGGGCAACGGCGATGAAGAATGCGTTCCGCGCAAAGCGGAAATTGGGGTTTCTAGATGGAATCATTAAACAGCCCGTGAACAATGAAAGAGACCTTGAAGACTGGCACACCGTCAATTCTATGGCGGTGGGTTGAATTATGACTGACCTTGAAGACTGACACACCGTCAATTTCATGGCGGTGGATTGGATTATGACTGACCTTGAAGACTGGTACACCTTCAATTCTATGGCGGTGGGTTGAATTATGACTGACCTTGAAGACTGACACACCGTCAATTTCATGGCGGTGGATTGGATTATGACTGACCTTGAAGACTGGTACACCGTCAATTCTATGGCGGTGGGTTGGATTATGACTGACCTTGAAGACTGGCACACCGTCAATTTCATGGCGGTGGGTTGGATTATGACTGACCTTGAAGACTGGCACACCGTCAATTTCATGGTGGTGGGTTGGATTATGACTGACCTTGAAGATTGGCACACCGTCAATTTCATGGCGGTGGGTTTGATTATGACTGACCTTGAAGACTGGCACGCTGTCAATTCCATGGCGGTGGGTTGGATTATGACTTTGACGGATCCGGCACTCCGATCCAATTTGACCTACTACGGACCAACCTGCGGACTGCTCATTTATATATGGATGAATAGTTCATACCATCAACAGACAATAATACAGAAAATTCTCTTCACTTTGGTTCTTGTTTTAACAATAACATATATATACGATATGAGTAGTGCACATTTTTCCACATCAAGTTAAAATCGCAAAGTAGATCAAGTCAATCCAGTTTACCATGACAGATTTAAAATCGTTGACATCTTCTGTATCTTCAAACAGAGTAATCGCGTGGACTCCAGCATTATTAACCAGATGGTCCACTGCATAATAACACAACAAAAAATGCTTAATCATTTTTCAAAAATAACATTATAAGCACGAGAATCAAACGAATTAAAACCGACATTGGCCAAAGTGAGTCATGGTTTGATCAACAATCCTTCTGCAGTCATCGGCTTTCGAAACATCAGCTTGAATTGTTATAACATCTGGTGAGCCTAGTTCACGTGCCCTTTCGGCCACTTCATTCAAACTCCTCTCTCTTCTGGCTGCAAGGGTTAAACATGATCCTCTCTTGGCGTACTCATACGCCAGATACTGCAAATTATCATAAATTTCAAAAGTCGACGAAGGAGTAATATATTATGAAGAGTAAAATGGGTTGAGTAACGAACCTCGCCAATGCCGGATGAAGCCCCGGTGATGATGACGACCTTTCCAGCAACATCTTCACTAAAAAGTGTGCTAAAAATAGAGAGGGCACACTTGAGAAAATGAAAAGGAGGCAAGAAAAGAAGCAAGCTGAAGAAGGAAACTGGAGGAGCTACTAAGTTGAGAAATTTGTGAATTAATTCCACCAACATTGTATCTGATGATTTGGCTTACGTTTTTTTTGCTCATACAGAATAATTGAAATTGTATTTATGAACTCTAAAAACAGAAATAGTTATTAATTCTTCTTCATAAATAAATAAAACAAGGAAAGAGAGATAGAGATAAATATGGGGAAGAAGCGGTGTCGTGTTTACTCATAGTGGAGTACTGTTTTAGATTTGTGGCACCACTGCATGGAAGCAACATGACACGTATTCTTAGTCAAAGCGGTCATGATTTGTCTTTTTGTACGGAACAGATATATACTCCTTTCCTCTTATTTAATAGAGAAAATTTTCAAATTAATTATTTTATAAAGATAAAATAATTTTTTAGTTATAATAAAGTGATGTTTTCTTAATGAATTAAAAAAAGTCGTTTTTAAAGTGTATATATATATAAAAAAAATACCGATCAGATGCGGCGCGATTCAGTGCTCACACAAGAAATACAAAACTAGCTAGGTTCGACTAAAAGCAATCTTAGATCAACCCATCTATGTACGTATATTTACGATCTATTGAATATAAAATTTTATAGATCAAGCAAAAAAAAGTCTATAATGAAAAAATGGTTCATGGTTAAGATTTGTCTCTAATTTTTCCTACTAAATACTAAATAAGGTTAAATTTATGATATACTGCGGGTCTACATTTGGACTGTTACTTGTAAAGACAAATATGATCAACTGTTCGAGTAATGCAACCAACGTTCAAGTGAAAAAAGATCTGCAACAGTGATTCCCTACGTGCATCAACTAAAATCAGAAGAAATAATTAACAACTCTTATCGATAAGCAAACGATTATTATTACATATTTAAAAGTGAGGATATAACAGATCTTCACAAATTCCTATTCTGATAGTATTACAGATAATAGTGTTTTTTAGCTGACTAGAGAACACGAAATAGCAACACTTCCACATAAGTTCGCCGCCTCAATTAGTTCTCACTAGGTTTCACGCTCACCTGTCACAAAAAAACCAATAAAAGATATTAGTACCACACACTTCCTGGGTTGGGTGTATATTCTATCCAAAAATAACCCACAAAATCGTGTGACGAGCTCGACCCAAAAACCAAACCGAGTGACTGGAGGTCTCAAACCTAAACCATGGGGAGTTTAACATCTTTAACTAGCACAATTGACAAAGGACAAGAGAGATGATTTAGGTAATCACTTTGGCAGGCGGGGGAGATCTGTCTCTGAAATATCGAGCTCCATATTTGGCGATGAGTCTTTCCCTAACGAACTTCTCATAAATAAAAGCAGCTCCTCTGAACTGGGGAAGAACCAGCCATGCCACCATTGCTAACTTCAAATCATACCAAATAGGTATCCTACAAACCATGTTTAAAAGTTGAAGATTATATATACTTTTTTTCGAAAACTAATTCAAGAGGGTCTACTGAGTTATATTGGAAACAATAACCTCTCTGCCCACATCCTACCCTAATCGTGGAACTACACTAGATATGTTATTTTTGTTCCAGCATCTTTGAAAATTATTGTGTAATTGCTATCCATTAGACGGTCTTTTCTACAATATATGTGAACAAATTAAAGCTATAATCCAATAATTATCTAGCTATGTAGAGTCGCTATGCAATTTACAGAGCCAAATAACTACATAGTAGTTTCCATTAGAATAACTTGTTTGTTTGTCATAACGAAATAATAGTATCATGTTTGGTTGCACAACTGTAAACATGGAATTTGACTTTTTGACGTTAGCTTAAACCTAATCTAGTGTGTGTATATACACAAGTAATATAGTAATTCATTAGCTACATACACACACTTAATTTTTTAACCAACTCAAATCTTATAACATTGTGGCCTTCAATTAGTTTTGATAATAGTAGTAGTAATAGTTCTTTTTTGCTATGTTTAGAAAAGTGCAGGGCAATTAAGAAACAAATGTTACTCCCTTCCTCCCAATTAATTTATGTAGCACCTTTCGAATTTCAGAATTCGAACTAATCTATCTTAGACCATAAATTTTTTTATATATTTTTAAATATTTTCAATTATTCAAATTATTGCGACTTAATTTGAAGATACTGCAAAAATTTTTGGTCAAACTCAAACTGTTTTACCCTGAAAAAACAAATAGTGCCACATAAATTGGTTGGGACAGCGGGAATAATTAATTACCATTGAAGCATAGGTTGAAGTAGCATCTCCATAAGAGTGAGAAAAGAATAGAGAATCCAATAAGCAAGCCATTGCTCATCATCCAACTTCGATGTGCTCTCTATAGCCACCACTGATGCATATCTTCATCATGATAAAACAAAATCTTACAAACATTTCACTCTTCAAAATGAGATAATTAAGGTTTAAGGCCTTAATCCATCTTCTGTGGAAATTCAAACTATATCATATAAATTGTAATGAAGAAATTATACGGAAAATAAATTCTTACAGAGGATAGAGCAACATAATCGATGGCCTGCATATGGAGAAATTAAATCAGAAGGAGAAGAGGAAATAAAAATGAAAAGCAAGTAACTAGAATACTTACCCGGCAAGAGTATGAAGGTGAGTCATCACAGTCGTGAATTTACCCATGATTATTATTTATATTCTGCTGGTGCTCAAAAACAAAAGCTTTAATTTGGGGCTGCAACTGAAACAAGAGTTGAGTTTAGTTTAGAGTTGTTTCAATTCAAACAGAGAGATATAGTGACAGCACATTCGTAACGCCATGACAGGTGGAGGCCACTCAAGTTAGCATCTCATTCTCCCGCCGACCTCACTACCCTTTACCTTTAGCACTGGCCCACATAGCAATGCAGTAGTGCTACAAATTGTCCGGGTCGGGTCGAAACGGATAAGTATCCGACCCACTACTAATTAAAAATGAAGTTAAAATATTTTCATTTCTATAATGAACTAATATCTAACTGTAATTACAATTTGAGTTTTGTATAATTTGCATGATTTATACCAAATGTTGTGTGCGAATTAAGTTGTATAGAAAAATATTTAAACACTGTGAATTATATAGCGAATGATACAAACATTGTGCATGAATTATATAGTGAAATATACAAATAAATTGCGAATTGTATAGTAAATTATACAAATATATACAAATGTTGCGTCAATCATACAAACGCTGCTATTACTATAGCTACGATATGTATTTATTCAAATTATAATTAAAATATTTTTGAATGGCTGTATACGAAATTTTTTCGATTAATACATGATTCTTTTCTGCATGACCATGAAACACAGGTCATGCGTGTGGCCTCTAGTATAGTGAAAATGTTACAAAATATTCTTTAATTTTTGTGGTGTGAAAAATTAGAATTATAAATTTATCAAAAATAAAACAGACGAAGTAAATTAAATCTTTGGCCTATGTTCATGCCATTTTGTATTGAATAAATAGTTAATCAATTTTCTATTCATATGAAGCATACAATTCTGATGGATGGCTAGCTTTATTTCGATAGTCTTGATTGAATTAACAATTTTTTCCCCCCTGATCTTGTTCTTGATCTAACGTCAAGACCATATAAATTGTACATTATTTTTTTTATATTGTCTGCTTTGGACATCTTCCAAAAGACTTCATGACACACAATTTTGTGATCTCCTGTTCAGCGATTTTCAATTTCAGATCTGTCACCATCTTGTACCGTCGCAATAACTCGCGGGATACGCCGCCCGACCATCTTTTTTTCTTGTCGGGAAGACTTTCGACACAAGACATTATCGCAGACTTCCACATCGCCAGGTTGCACCATCTTATCTGCCAAATCATCTTATACTCAACGGGACAGGCCGCCTATACCATCACTTGACAGGAAGACTTTCGATACAAGGCACCCTTGCAGACCTTTGATTATGTTCTTTGATTATGTTGTCATACCGAGAACTTCGCACACGTCGGTTCATCACTTCATTCCTCTGAACCTTAGCTCTGATACCATTTGTTAGGAATTGCGCACACCCTCACCCCAACCCCGCATTAGTATGATATTGTCCGCTTTGGGCCAAATCTTCGCGGATTTATTTTTGGTCATCTTCCAAAAGGCCTCATACTAATGAGTTGAGTTGAACCTATTTAAATAGGTTCATTTTTTTCTCTTCCACCGATGTTAGAGGAGTTTGCATACGCAAAAGTTGATTCTATAACACAACTGTAAACTATAATTTAAGTAATATAATAATTGACAGTGTAGGTCATTGTGCAATGTATATGGGTAAAAATTTAAGCAATTATTTGAGTATCACCAATGACCTCTGAGAAAACTTTAATGTCAGATAAACAAGTTGTTTCCACTATAGTTGAGAACAAGTTCATATGTGTATATAAGCTTTAATGTAAGCTCTAACGCACTGCGAGAGATTTGTTTTTTTTTTAATTCTTTGCAAACTTATTTGTAATTTTGTGTCCACATTACAAGAAATCTTCATTTTACATATGAGCGCAATTTGTAAAAATTATTTTCTTCTATTCAATTTCTAAGTAATCATAAGAGATCATTTTTATGTCAATAGCTATGTTGGACTACACTTGAAACGTATAAGATTTAATTCGGATTAACTAGCACACACCTCGAAAAATTTCATTGGATTTCCTCCACCTCCCACCTATAATAGGTGTCATGTAACGTTATCCACCTAGGCTAAGACAGATAGAAATTATCAAGTGTTCTTTTATATCTCCTGGATTTGAATCTCAAACTTGAACGTTCACCAACATCCTTTATTGATCACTAGTCCACACCCGGTGCTAAAGCTCCCATTGACCTTGTGAGATGTGCCTTGGGAATTCTCCATTTAAAGAAAAGATGATACTTGAACCAGGAATCAAACAACTTGGAGAACTAGTTTCTGTCTTGAGCGACATCAGTTTCAGAAACAAATCAGTGTTTTGAGAGGAGAAATCTATTGATTCGACAAATGAAAAACAGAAATAACCGAACAAAAAATGGATGAAAAGCCAAAATCCTTTGGAGTGCATCCCCAATGTTAGATCAGAATTCAGATACTACATATAGAAAATTCTAAATGCGTATTATCTTGATGAATCAATGAAGCAAAAGCATTTCAAATCTACCAATCACATGATATTATAATATTTACTATTTACCACAGAAAACCATACCTTCTCTATATATAAGATAATACAATTGGCATAATTGCACTAACAGAACAATCATTTGCTGACCAAGTTTCTTCAACAATCTCAATAGTTCTTCAACTAAAACAAGAAGCCACTCTGATAGGATAAAAGCACGTATTGAATGCAAACTGCGAAACCTGTCACAATTGCTCAATGGTTGTGTGATTAATGATTTAGTTGGTCATTCCAGGTTGCATTGGAATGAATACACCTCAGGAAATTATTACCAGCAGCTAGTAAATGCATCCGTTTGAACTCCAGTAAAACTAATTCTTGATTACTACTTGCTTATTAACTGTTCTGGCAATACTAGAACATCGAACAAAGTAGAAGATGATAAATAATCAACTTTTGAATTGAACTTTGCTATATTTATCCACTATTAACAACAAGATATAATCTTTTAAAAGAAAGTCAATAAAAATACACATATCAGACAGTTGACATTTCAAAGAAATGGAGAAAGCTTGAATAATAAAGGATAACAGAAGGCTTACTCCAAATAAGCTTCAAAACTAAAAAGAGACCTTGCGTTTAATGCTAAAGTAGGATAAGAGAACGAATCACTGACATATTAATCAACAGAAAAGAAGCAAAGGGTTAAGAAAACTGCTCCTGAGATTATTCCATCAAATTCCAGCAATCAAATGGGATTTAAAATTGATTTGCCTAAGCTGAGCGGTTGATTGGACAGAAGAAGAAGTCGTTGTTTCTCTGCGAAGCTCCTTAACTACAGCGGCCAAGGCCTCAGGATTGAAGCCCAGTTCAGAGAGTGCAATCAGAACAGATAAAGTGTAACAATCAAGTCCAGTGTCAAGAATGTTTGACATATGAAATACCAGACCCAGTGAATCCCGTGCATTGCGTGCAGCTTCTGAATCCATTTGAGAAACTGTAAATCCACAATCATGAATAGGAAAAGATGGTAGCTACAAAATTTATGATTCAATCATCGCCTTATACAGCAAAACTCGTTAACATGAACAGAATAAGAAATAAGTGCCAATAACTAAAAGATTTTGGTAAATTGCATGCACTTTATAATTTTCATAGTACGTGCAGAAAATTCACTAAACAACGATAAAAACACTCCATATTTTATGACATTATTTTGCTTTCTGACAATCTGACAGAATGCAAAAGAATGAAACAAAACACGGTACATTCACACTATATTACTGTTCCATCTTCATTCCTATACTTATCTTTTAACAAAAATAGGCACAGAATACCACATAGGTAGATTATTTACATTAGTACACCATCACTACTTTGAAGCTTATTACACCAGAAGCAAATGAAACGCTTATTGATTTTAAAAAAAAAGTAATGGTGGTGCTTCAACCAACTTGTGCGTTTGTAATATCCACAAGAACAATGCGGGGAAAATCTATTTACCAAGGTTAGGGCAAATGGGATCACTCTAAGTAGTGTGGCTTTGGTTAAAACAAAGACCAATACAAATAACTGGATATTATACATATATAGAGAGACATATTGATAAAATTTTCCAAGCAATTCAATTACTACGATCGTCAGGATGTGAATTGCAGTTGAAAAAAAATCAAATCTTTGGTGTGGCCTACTGGTGCTGTGCTAGGAACTATGAACGGTCAAGTTCAAATTACAACAAAGATAAAAACATGAGGTAATTTATTCCTATCTAACCTAGCCTAAGTGTATAGAGTTATGCGGTGCTTGTTGCTGGTGAAAGAAGATAGGTATCCCGTGGATTGTGTAATTAGTCGATGTACACATACTCAATCCTTTTATTAGTTAAGTCAGAATGCAATGTATCACCCTTTCATCTCAATTCATTTCCTTACATCTTCCCAAAATATGATAAACCTCATGTATGGTATACTATCACAACTATGGAACAATAATTTACACTAGGAACAAATAAAATGGAAAATAAAATTCCTAATTCGTACATCATCAGTAATATCATTCAAATTAGAATAAAGAGATAGAGAGAGCTTGATCGTAGTAGCTCAGTAGGTTCACTATTCAATTTTCACCACCAATTTCAACAACATAAGAAAAATAAATAAGAGATTAGAGATACAAACTTACAACTTGATCACAAGGAACGAAGAGACTGAGAATTCGCCGGAGGAAGAACGGTCAGAACTTGGCCGAAGAAAAAAGCATCGCCAAATTTGAAATTAGGGCCAAAATCAATTGGATTCGGGTTGGTCTCCTGTTAGCCCATCATGGAAGAACTTTGGGCTTTGTGGACTTCGTATCATTCTGTCGATACCAAGCCCAATATGATCCTTTTTGTCACCAAAAAGCCCAAAAGGAAAAAGTTCGCCGTTGCCGGGGATCGAACCCGGGTCACCCGCGTGACAGGCGGGAATACTTACCACTATACTACAACGACTTTGTTGTTTAAAATATCTAAAATTAGATTTACATTTCTAATATTTTTGAAATATGTAGCACATTTATGTACAAAGCATCACACATAAATACGCGCTTTAACTTGGTCTTCACAAATATCTTTGTCCTTCAAGTTTTAATATGCATAAGTAAATACTTAAACTTTTATAAAATTAAATAAATAAACACATATGTATCCTCATTATAATTTTATTATTTTCTCATCAATTATGCTTCTCTTTATAATGACTACTAATAAATATGGAAAATCAAAAACATATACTTAGTTATGTAAAGTTTATTATGAACAACCAACATGTATTACATAAGCAAAAATAACGTAACATAGTGATATAGAAATAATTTATAGTGCAAGGGTTATTGTTTTGATTTATTAAGTACTACTAGAAATCAAATGACCCTTTGATTTTAAGTAGTAAACATTGGATGCCAATACAAGTTAAGAGGCATCGAGATTGCTAACATATTGTCAGCACAGTTCACAATGTTAATGTTACCTAGACAATTAGATTAACAAGGAACCGCCCTAATTTGCCTTTGTACTCTTTTATTCAGTACTACTATTAATCTGAGCTATGCCTTCATCTCTCGATCGTTATAATTTGAGAGTTAATTATACGAAATGATGATCGTACAAAATTAAAAAAAATCATTAAACACTATTTGAGTCATTATTTTAACTCATTGTAGCTGGACTTATCTTGTGATATGACAAAATTATTTATCCCAAAAACAGTACACCACTATCTTTTAAATTATTATTCTTACATATTTTTCACCGTACCTAACGAGATCATTTAATTAGAAAGTCATCTCCACTAATAGGTGGAAGGAACCTAATTTGGAATTTAGCAAATCAAAGATAAGGAATCAAATTTTGAAAAAAGCAGATAAACAATTAGGTTAGTACGTAAGAATGAATGTTATCTATAAATTTAGAAATTAGTAGGGTCCTGTTTATAAACATAGCTTTTTAATTCTCAAACTTAATCATATCGATGCAACTTTAGATCACAAGTGAGACAAAGGACAATTATGCATTTCCAGTCCATCAAGGATTCCACTCATATAATCATGATAAGAAATATACAACCCCACCTCATCAAGGATGTAAGATTTATAATATAAGGTCACTATAACAATCTCAATTTATTAATATCGTTAAAAGAATAATAAAAAGTCTCACATTGATAGTTAATGAGGTGAGTGGACTCCTTATAAGGATTGGACAATCATCTTCCTTTTGAGCTAGTTAGCCTTTAGGGTATGAGTTAGACTCAAAATCTAATTTTACATGATATCACTGGGTGTTGGACAATCCTTCTATTTTCGAGCTAGCCTAATTACAAGGTGACTCTGCAACTGACAAAAAGTATGAATAATAGCTACTGAATTGACGTGAACTCATAGAATATGTCTAAATTAATTTTTATAGGTGGTTTAGAAATTATACCAAAAGTATTACTAGTGCATGTTTTAGAGTTTGTTTAATATTGGATTTTTTTTTCAAAAAGAAGAACAGTTGCTATTCAATTACCAAGAAGTGAAAAATTATAAATAAATAAAAAAAACAGAAACAGGAGCAAAAATGAGAATTTAAACCATGTGAGCATATTATCTGCATTGCCCGTGTTGAGTACTTTAATTATGTTCCTATTTATAATTTGGATATTTGTAACTATAGTTATTACAATATTTATATAATTCGCATAATATTTGTATGATTCGCCATATGATCACAGTTTTGTATAGTATTTGTATATTTCGCTATACAATTTATGTGCAACCTTTGTATAATTCACTATAGTTTACCGTGTTTATATATTTTACTATACAATTTGATTCGTGCACAATTTTTGTATAATCTCACACAACGTTTTGTATAAATCACGCGAATTATACAAAACTCAAACGGTAATTTACAGCTAGATATTTATCGCAAATCATAATTAATTCAAACTATATTTATATTAATTACTTAACTAGTATATATTCGGTGGACCATCTTAACAAAGCTCAAAAGGAATTCTTTTTGATGAATGGATGGATGTGTAAAGAAGAGGGAAACATTATCTGTACTGAGAGATTGGTGGATTTATGTCAGTTGTCATATTTTTACGTAACGGATTAAAGTTTGGTACCCCTCTATTCCCAATTGCAATAAAAGGACAACTGTGCAATCGCACTTCCATAATTCCCTATTGATATATAGTATTGATCTCAACTTACTTTTTGGAACTTGATATGTCTATTCCAAAGATATGCTCATAAAGTTTGATATTATTGTAAAATAACATATACAAGCTATTGGCTAACTTGTTGTTTGTTTGAGATGTGAATCTTTAATTATTATATGGTGTTAGGTAAGTTTCACTTCGTTCGCTATTTTAATTTTTGAAATTGAATTTGATTTGAAAATCGATTCTTTATCATAATATTATGGTTATATTCATTTCAATTTATAGTTTCCAATATTGATCCCTCAAATCATGTTGCCCATGCTTCAGTATAATTTGCAAAGTTGGGAGCGTAGAAGAGTCTTACATTGGCGGGATGTGGATTTCTCGATCTATCTATATGCAATAAGAATATATATTCTTCGTACGATGAATTTGGAGAGAATAGAACATATGAATACCTAATTGCTTTGTGGGGTAGAAATTTTTTTTAATAGACTATCGTGATACTAATAATTAAAAGAGGGAGCAAACAAGATGCTCTAGGCTAGGATCTATGTTCTCCTTGAGAGAAATGCCAGCTACCTACTAACTCTTTATTTTAATCGTCTACATCTGTTTTAAATAATTATCACTTTATAAACTAATTTTTTTGAGTTAAATCAGACCCATAATCCATTAAAGTAATATTTATTAAAAATAAACGCACTACTAATTTTGTTATAACAAGCTAAACTTCAAATACATTTGTTATAATGCAATAATCAATTATAATAAGTGAATATAGAAGACAAATATCACATATTTGTCATTACAAAAGAAAAGCTCATCTCGTGAATGACATTCCAATCTTAATCAACACGGAATTATCATTCTTACCCAACTGTTAATTTTCCGTTGGCAATAAAAGGATCAAAAGAATGTCACCCATGCATTATAACATTCAACTACCAAAGATGTGACCGTTTAACAACACCTAGTCCAACCATATACATTTTTCACTCTTTTCTTTTTCAACCGGGTAAATCATGCAAGAGAGATAACACGCACTAGCTAATCTCGATATGACAAGTTCAACTTAAAAAATAAATTCCTGTTTTCTAACTTTCACTGATAAGAGATTTCGAACTCGACACCTCCAACATGAAAGTCTCAAGTCTGAACCACTATGCCACTCGAAGGATCATTTTTCAATTTTTTTTATTATATAAGGAACAAAAATCCCACTCTCTTCTATCACAAAGTATAGAAAGAAGGTAGAGAAACTCAGAAGATTAATTAACCTCCAAGTTCCAAAGTACGATATTTGAAATTCTCATATAGTTCTGTTTATTGTATAATACATATAGGGAGTATATAACAACATAAAGAAAACCAAAACTAAAAAAAAAGTACAAAGGGCTCACAAAGTTCTACAGTATTTGTCTAGTAGATCAGTTGTAATTTAGTGAGTCCCAAGACAAACGCTCACATGAAGAGCACCACTACAAGAGGGGCTGGACATACATTTCCCTTTTTACCCCTCACATCCCTCCAAATTTACATCACGGAACATGCATTCGGATTTTCATCACTGAAAATCTGGGGAGGTGGTGGGTACGCAAATATTTCATGTGCAATCCTCTGAGGATTATTATACAGCTGATGATTCTGAGGATGGTGATAGTAGTAAAATTCATTCTTCTTCACTTCTACTATTGGATCGCCATCGCCTTGAACTGTCTCTTCTTTAGCTGGCGCGGCTTCTTCCTTAGCTGGTGCTGGTGCTGCTGCTTCTTCCTTCTTCTCTTCTTTTTTATCACCTTCTTCAACTTTCTTCTCTTCCTTTTCATCATTTTTCTTCTCTTCTTTTTGATCCTCTTTAGGCTTCGCCTCGTCCTCCGCCTTCTTTTCTGGTTCAACTTTCACGATAACTGCCCGTTTTCCAGTCCTTTTGCTAACATATTCCAGCAGTTTTGTTGCCTCAAACACACCTTTAACCGTCACTTGCGAGTTTTTCAAGTCCGGTTCTGCATTCTCCACACCTAAATTCAAGCAAAGTTAACCGCAAAGACGAATTCAGAATCTAAACTCTATAAATCAAATCTTCAAAGCTTTTACCAGTGGGTTTTCAGAAGAAGATGTCATTAGTATGATGCAAAATAAAAAAACTGAAGCAACCACTTTCGAAATAACAGGCAGAAAAAGAACTGATGTGAAAGAGTCGAGTCACAAAAAAAATTTCTCAACTCTCACTCATTCAAAACCGCGCATGAACCTATTAGCATATTTTTTAAATTACGATGGATTCATATATACTATTTCTTGCAATTTTACTAGATTTTGAACACAAATTTATGCTCCGGATTATCACAAATGAATCCGGTGGCTCAAGGCTAGCTTGATGGTGTCAATTTCCCAAGTCACTTGCAACTTTTGATGGCATCTAACAGTCAATACCAGTAGTTGATTCCAAAGACTGAAATGGTTTATGTGGAGCACATGTGCTTGAATTAAACTCAAAAATTGAAGAATATTAAGAGAATCTTAAGAATTGAATATTCTATTCCTACTTAACTAATATAAAAGAATGTACAGATAGTGAAAGGCATATATAAAATATAGGATCCTTAAGTATCCAATGCTATTTTAGAGATCCAAAAAGGAGGAAAAAAATTGTTCCTTTAAACAGATACAGCTGAAAAGTGTAACAAAAGTATAATCAGAAAACCAGAAATTATCAGCAAATTAAAATGAATCAAAATAGCAATAATTCAATTATGAGAAAATAAATAAAAAATAAAAATTCTAATCTAAGTAATCTTGCCTTTCATTTTTTGTATACGTCTTTTGATTTCTTGTGCACATGCCTCACAATGCATGTGAACTTTCAGAGTAACTGTGATCACCTGAGGCTGCAGAAACAAACATGGAAAACCATTTGCATATATGACTTTTTAACTTAAAAACAAATGAATGACTAAAGAAAGAGAACAGTAAATATTAGAAATTATTAAATTAAAAAAATAAAAATAAATGAACCTCCTCTTTTTTCTCTTCGGGTTTAACGGCTTCTTTCTCCTCCCGTTTTTTGGGCTCTTCGGCCGCCGGCGCCGGCGGTTTTGGGATTGGAGAGAGAAGCTCAACTTGGCGATGACTCTTTTTCTGTATTCTCTCCAATACCTTCAATGGATCTGCTTTTTCCCCTTTCACTACAACCTTATGGGTCTTGCAATCCGTCAACACATCTTCAACTCCTACCAAAAAAAATTAAATAAAAAAATCATTCAATTAATTTCTATATTAATCATCCAAATTTTTTTAAAAAAATTCCTTATTGGCACCTTGGAATCCTTTAAGCGATTTGCGGACTTTACGAGCACAACCTTCACAATGCATGAAAACTCTCAGAACAATTTCAGGAGGCGGTGGAGGAGGTTCTGGTTTAGCCTCCTTGGATTCTTCCTCCGCCTTTTTTTCCTCTTTCTTCTCTTCACCATCGCCGCCGCTTGGCTTTTCATCTTTTGGTGGCTCCTCTTTCTTCACTTCCTCTGATTTTTTCTCTTCCTGAAAAAAAAAATCAATAAGCACAAAGTCAAATTAATCAAAAATCTAAACCATCTAATGAAAAAAATTACAGAAGGCAAATCAACCTCTCCCATTTGCTGTTCAACGAAATGGAAAATGTAGGTTTATTTATTTTTTCTCTCTCTCTCTCTTCTGTAGAAAAGGAAAAGGGGTAGAAGTGGGCTAGTGATGGAGCATCAGATCTAAGGGAAAAGAGCACTCACTCACTCACTCAGTTGTTCAGTATGATAGCGGCGGAATAAGCGTGGCTGTTATATATAGGTGGCACGTGCGAGGGAAATACAGTCATCATACTTCTGCCACACTTTAAAAAGATGCTAATGAGGGGTACTGGGATTATGGTCAAAGGTTATTGTGAAAATAAATTATTTGGTAGATGAACTGTGCATTAATCATGATATTCATAAAAGTAATTTTACGGGAATAATCATTATTGAAAATTGCCTTTTAGCAGTATTCCTTCTGTCTTAAATTGATTTAATTTTTTTAAAAAAATTTAATGTTCAAAATGTAAATTTTATAATATTCTTAATATATATATATTATTTCATAAATTCAATTAATATGAGATAAAAAAATTATATTTAAATACTTGATCACGGTCAAATTCTGTTCTGCCTTAAAATAGAAAATAATTGCATATTTATTTGCAAATATAATCTGACTTTGTGTCTGAAATTAAATCCATAGAGAATTATTTTCAGTCACGATATTCAATATTATATCAAAAGGATTAATTTATGACCCCCTAAAAAGGCAAAAAGAATTAATATAAACAACTTTTTCAGAGTTATAATGTTTTGATTTGTCTTTTAACTGCCAAATACTATTTTATTTATCTTAAATTAATTAAATTTTTTAATTTTTTTTAAATATTTAAAATATTTAAATTGTTAAAAGTTCAAGGTAAATGTTTGAATTTTTTTTCAAGTTTATCTTTTCATTTATTGAAATTTTATATTTTCTAAGATATAAATTATATTTCCTCCGTCTCAAATTCATTGAATTTTTGAGACTTTTTTCAATGTTCAATATATTTGAATTGTTCAAAGTTTAAGATGAATATTTGAATCTTTTTTCATATTTGCCCTTTCATTTATTGAACTTTTATATTTTCTAGGAGACAAATTACACTACATATTTATGATTGTTCAAAGGTCAATTGTAGAAAGTATGGTGTAAATTTTGTCTTTTCTTTAATATGTGTATATTATCTCACAAATTCAATTAAAATGGGATAGAGAAAGTACTACATATTTATAATTTTACAAAAGACAATAGTGAAAAATATGATGTAAATTTTATCTTTAAATATCTTTCTCAATATGTCTGCATTACCTCACAAATTCAATTAAAATGAGACATAAAAAGTAATAAATAACGAGAGTAGTAAATTTTACTAAAGCAAAGTTCTTTCGATAATTAACAATATTTTTGTCAAACTCATATTTGATTCTGTTATTCCTTGCTCTTTGTATTGTTCTTGCCTCAAAAGTACGGTTCCCTTCAGGAAAATAGTGAAAAAATGATTTGAAATATATTTGAGCTTTGACGGTAATAATTTTAAATTTTGAACGGGATCTATATTATTTTACTATACTATTTAATAATGCATTTTAAAAATATATATACGTGTCCAGTTAGACAGACCTTTTACTCGGTCAATCATAAATAATTGTCTCTCACACGTCATTTTAATTTATTAAATTAATCAATTAATTTAATGAAATAATTTTAAAAGATATATCTTAAAAAGCCAAAAAAGATAAACTTGTATCCAACCTACCTCTTTTCCAAACCTTTCATCTAACAAATCCAACAAAGTACCTCATTTTTCTCAATCGTGTTTTTAATTTTATCCGGCATATATATATATATATATATATATATATATATATATTTTAAATACAATATTAAATAGTGCAAGAAGGTAATAGTTCCTGCACACATTTTGAAATTGTTACAACAAATTTCATCAAAATTCATATATATTTTGAATCATTTGTCCAAAAATATTTCATAGGATTTATATATAAAATGAAAAAAAATCAAATCTATTTATCTCACGACTTGATTATTGAAATAGAAAAAAAGGCGAGATGCATGTCCATGATACTCTCGCAAATCAAACAAACATGGACCATATAAGAGGCCATAACATGCCACAGTCCACAAGTTAGCTGGCGTAAGAGTCCATATTGATCGAGAAATGGAACATGGTTTGCTAATATGGTTCGTCATATATTAATTGGCTTTTTGAGTTTAAATTAGGCTAAGTATCATATTTTTACATAATATCATAATTAAGTTTATTTTAATTTAGACTTTCAGTCGACGCTTTAGTTGCTCCGAATATAAAAGGAGTAATGTTAAAGTGAATTAAAATCTCAGAGTAGTTGAAAAATTAGCTGATGATTTGTTAATATGGACTTAAACAATTTTTCCTTGTGATCTAACTTTTGAGATTAGGCAATGTATAGCATTTCTACACTACAAGTATAAACTTTTATCTAATATTAATACTCTAATCCACTTGTTAATACATGTTTTTGAAACTTCACAATATATCCCATATAAAATAATATATAAACAAATCTCATATTAATTTATTTTTGTTTTTGTATTATGTTATTCGATTTTTCATATTAAATTTCCCCTAAACTATGCCAAAATCTTGATTGTAGACATTAAAATTATTTCTGCATTTAAAATAGGATGCTACAAAATGAGTCCAATCTATCTTTAAATTCTAAGGTTTGTTAAGATTTTTTGGAGGCTAGCTTCTATTTTTATAAAAGGACACACTTTTTCTTAAATAATTATCTCAAAATCTATTAAAATTTTCTAGTAATTAAATACATCATAAGAATGTTCAAATAATCCTCAAATTATGAAAAAACTTTCAGGGGAGAAACATAAAGAGGGCACACAATAAGTACTCATAATTTATTAATATACTTTGTAATTGCAATTTATTTTTAAAAAATATAACTTTATAATATTTTATCGTGGAAAATATACTCCTTTTAAGTATTACATTTGTAAAGAAATTAACTTTTCTTATCATTCAAATCAAATGACTTCTAACAATGTTATTTTGATTACGTGCTATTTCATCTATGCTATTAAATTTTTATTTATTTCTCCTCGATCTTTTCCCCATGACTACACCGTACATTCGTACTCATCTTATAGTTTAAATAATTGCTTCAAATAACATATAGAGGTTAGATATGGAATTCAATTGATTCCAATGAAGTCAAAATCTGTGGACTGTAGATAGTTTTGGATACACGTAATGCATGTATTCTAACAAAGGTTATTCAGCTATTTCGAAAATCTTTATTAGGTAATCTCACACAATTAATAATTGTATAAAAACAATTGGAAAAAAGTTTCACAAATTAGTGGATTCAAATGTTATACTTTTGATTTTACAAAATAATCATTTTCCTTATATATATATAAATTAACACCACTTAAAAAAAAGATTAACATTAGATAGAAAGGTGAAGAATAAGAAAATTTTAAGTCAATATGTGGATGGCAAGAGCATTTTAGGCCCAATAGATAGATGAAGACCATTTTTATACTATTTTCAATTGTTTGAGGGCATTTTAAGTCATTTTCTGAAAAAAAAAAAAGTGAATGTTTAAATTTTTTCAAAAATAAATTTTGATTTTTTGGGGAGGGAAGGGGTAAAAGAAATAAAAATTTGAAATTAGAAAGATAATTTTTTTTACCTTTTCTTTAGGAAGGTTGGGGGGTGTTAGGTGGGTCGAGTAGGGTGTTCATCGATCAGTTCGGTTCAATTTTATATGTTATCAATTTTTTCTTTTTAAATATGCTAAATCAATAACAAATCAATAAGATATTTTTATCAATTTATTGATTTTCGGTTGCCCTTAATAGTTTGATTTTTGCTTTATCTGATAAAAAAAATGCTCATAAAATAAATGTATGAATTTTTTGGCAATTTGACGTGATACAGTGAGAGAATGTGATACAGCAAAACAAGCAAATCAATTGCAATATTAGACTTCATAAGCTAATTTACTGCCTTGAAGAGGGTTTATACATTAAAAATCAAGCGAATACATGACTTATAAGTATCGATATTGGTGTCTAGTGATGTTAATTATAAATAGTTACTCCCTCTATCCTATTTTATGAAGGTATAAAGTAGTAAATTAGTAAAGGAGTAATATTTATGAAGGTATAAAGTAGTAAATTATTGTAGTGGTAATGAGTTATTGGTTTAGCTAATGACTAATACTAAAAATCAAAATCAAATCGATAACTCAATATTTTTTTTATTTTATAAAATCATTAAAAATTCATGAAACTAATAACCAAATAACAATAAACTAATAACAATTTTTTTCAGTTTGATTTATTGATCAATTGAATTTTTGCATACTCCTAAGGTCGGGGTAGAAAAGGGGTAAAAAAAATAAAAATTTCAAAATGTGAAACATTTTTAAAAATAAACTTTTAATTCATTTTTAAAAATAAAAATTTAAAATTTTAACTTTTTTTGGGGGGG
>DF357417.1:25294-69737 GCA_000787875.1 Solanum virginianum | reverse complement strand
GGGGGGGGGGGGGGTTGTAGGGCAAAGCAAAAATAAAATATTGTAATTTAAAAATTAAAGGAGAATTTTAAAAAATATTTTGGATGGAATTCATTTTTCTGAAACTTTCGTACCAAAACATCCTTAGCAGTAACTGTTATACCAAGTCGTGGTCCTAAAAAAAAAAATTATTGTCACACGAATTTGTAGTCCTTATTGTTCTAGTAATCACAACAGTAATTTCTAAAAAAACTACCCCTAACGTGTCTTTTCAGTAATAATATCGCACTATTTTAAAGTCAATTCGATTAACTTTCTAAATTAGATTATATAAATTTAATATTTTAAAATAAAAATTATATAAATATATTATAAATTTTCATTTTTTTACATTAATATAAATAAAAAATATATTTTAAATATTATATCATTGAATTATGAAAACAAAATTGACAAACAAACAAAAGCAAAGAAAGAAGTAAAAAATTGAGATATGGCATTATATCGATTCTGTGTATTCTGGTACACTTCTGAATTCGCTCATTAAATGGTGGAGCAGTGGTACTCATGTATTTATACATACCAAGGTAAAATAATTAATGAGACATATATTAAAAAAGATAATTTAATAAATGCCGTGATAGTACTTGTAACATACACCGTGCCAAAGTTGGTAAACTGTAAATATTCATTCGATACAACCAATCAAATAATTTAATTTTAATGCACATCATGAAGAGAGAAATATTTCAATCTATCACATAATAATTATTACTTTAGAAATGTAACTTAATGGAGTATAAATATTTTGGGTAAATAATTAAATTTGTGACAGGGAACTGTACAATAGATGTGATTTTGAAACTTGTTGCCCTGAGGAAGTGTCAGTTATTGCTGGAGAGGAATCTTTATAATTGCATATTGTGGTTGTGCTCATCAGATTGCCGTTGCATAATTATAATACTAGATTTAATGCCTTACCCTCCCAACTTTGGAAAAATGTAAATGCAAATAATCCATCACATATTTTGTGTATCTTATTTTTGGTTGTGACATGTGACCTGATGTGATCATTTTTTACTTTTACCAATTTAAATTGATTCAGAATTATTTTACTCTACACTTCTCACACATACTGTAATAAAAGATTTAAGTATTAGAAATTTAGAATGGAAAGATGGTAGGTAATCGTGTGTTGTAGTACTTTTACGACGGAGACACACGGATAGCAAGTTTCATCTTTTCCTTATAATTTATTTATTTTTATGTCTTATTTTATGTAATATCGTTCAACTTGACATGATATTTAATAAAAAATGGAAGATTTTTGAAATTTGTAATCTAAAATTATTTATAAATATTTGTATGGTTGAAAATTATTTTATTGAGGATAAAAGGAGATCTTTAACTTAAAATTATTTCTAATTCAAGTAAATTGACATTTTATTTGGGATAGACTAAAAAGGAAAATATTTGACATAAAATGAGATGAAGGGAGTAGTAATTTTGCTTGATAGGGAAAAGACATAAATTCACTATGAACTTGTTTTGAAAAGTCGATTACACGTTTAAATTATTATAGCAAATTATTACACACATATAATATTCAAAGATGAATTTATTTACCCTTTAATAATTGTGTGTCAATTTTTTCTTTAAAAAAAAAATAAAATTCTCTTTCCACTCCCAACTCCGACCCACCCACCCACACGGAGTATCTTATTTTTTAAGTCTACTACTGTACCATCTTTTACTTAATTTTGCTATTTTGTTGTGATTATTTTCTTTGCTATCCTGCTTTGATTATGTTGTTTCTGAGTTGAGTGTTTATTAGATTCAATTTATCTCTTCTACAAAGATAATATATGATAAAATTTATGTATATTTTACCTTCTTTCGAATGAATCTATAAAATTATTCTCGTACAATGTTATTGTAAATACAATAACAGTAATGATAATAATAAATAAAATTAACTTTGAGCCACAGAATCCCATGTGCATATTTCCGTTCTGGAAGGAATGTTGTAGGTAGGCTAAAAAGACGGGCTTTCTAACATTATATCATTGTGTCAATCCTAACAGATTCTGCTGTCCCTCAAAAATTAAAGAATCGACGTAAGTTAAAAGAGGCATGCAGAAGAATAATAAAAGGAATTAGTTCATTAATTATCTATTTTTTTTCTCATTAGAGGGTCCATTTTCTTCCTAATATCTACAAAAATTTTATTCTCCTTGTAGTACCAAATATAGTTGCAATCCAACTATAACATTAGTGAAATAATTAAGGGAAAAAGACTAGCGAGTGTTTTATCAATCAAGATTTGACTCTAAAAATTCTTTTACGAAAATGTTGACTTGTTCTGAAGAGTTCAATTTCTATAAAATTATGATAATGAGAAAATATTTATATTATCGTCTTATTTATTAGCGATAAACATCTTAATGAAAAGGAAAATGATTGTAACTGTTAGTGATAGGGCTTATTGAATGTACATGTCTTTTTCGTAATCATTGTGAGCAAATTAAGTTCAATGGTTCAAAATAAAAGGTACACTAGAAGGTAGGCAATTAAAACAGGAGCTGATTGTACAAATTAAATATGAAGGCTAAAACAACAGCATTTTAGTTGGTAAAAATAAATACTTTTAAGTGAAAGTAAATAATGGAGGGAACACATTAATTAGTTAATTGTCTTCTTTCTTTTGGATTGTCATAAGAGTCAGGTTTGATGGTATATTTGTAATAGCTGTGAAAGGAAGGATTAAAATTTATTTCTGCCTTCTAATCGATGACTCTAATGAATATATATATTAGTAGTAGTTAGAGATATTGATGATATAACGATCTCATTATTCCATACAATGTCAATATAAATTATATTGATTAGTAAATTTCAGATATTGAATAGTTAAATCGAAAAAAAAAATACTAATAATTTGACTCTCTTTGATTATATATGGTTCAAAGTATGTAGACTCTGTTGGTACCAAATTGTCAGGTCGATGTTAAAGGCCATTTGCATTTAAATATCCTTAGCTCAGAATGTCTAGCTATATTAAGATAAGTGTTTGTTCGTGAGAAAGTCGTGTGATAGATGGTAACTATTTTGTATGATTAACGTACTCATGGGGATTCTTTGGCTCTAGCTTTCTTTCACTCCTTTAAGCAATGTACTTTCACTCCTTTAAGCAATGTCCTAATTTATTATACGCATCGTTAGTGTATAAGATTTTTTATATTATTAGGTAACTTTAAAAATAATTATCATAATTTTTTTCAAGTAATATTTATACCTTTTGAAAAGAATATAATTTGGAAAAATATTAAAGGTAATTTGAATCCTAATTATACTGTAATCCAAAATTTTTCCTAATTTTTAGATTTTTTCCTTTCCTAAATTGAATTCAAATTATATTCTCTCTCTTAGGTATTGTATGATAATGGTAAAATAATGATGTTGCGGTTCTTGTCCTTTTTTTTAAAATTTATATTCCTTTCGTTTTTCTTGAATTATTTTGTTCATCTTTATTCTTTCATTTTATTTCAAGAAAACTTAATGAATAACATTTATATTTATAACAATAATAATTCTAATATAATGTGTAATCACAAAGAAGATTTGAAAGAGATGAAATGTGACGAGTTGTTCAAGAGATTTTTCATGTTTTATAAAAAATACAATAATAGAAAATGAAACGAACACTATTTCAAAAAACACTTAATTTTATGAAAAAAATAAATACCAATAAATTCTAGAATCAATAAATAAAATTAAGATATATCTAAAAAAAAGTTAGTTTTGATTGTAGATATAAAAATGTAATTGTTATGAATTGAAAAAAGAATGCACAAAAGACTACATAGTGAAGGAGAAAGAAATGAATATATATGCTTGTAGAATAATTAAGAAAAAAGATAGTTAGATTGTAGTGGAAGAAGCCAATAAAAAAAATTGGACTATTTGCTAAAGAGGAAGAGAGAGTGAAACGGAGTAAAATCAAGAAGAAAAAGAAAAAATAATAATTATATTATATTTTTTAAAAATATAATTAAGTAAATATTATTAAGAAATACTACTTGATAATCTGCAACAACAAATCAGTATTACTTGATGGTTAAAATTTTTACACTGACAGTACACCAAAATTAAACTCTTTATCAAAATGATACTTGCTAATTCAAAAATATGCCTGCATCCCCATATCTTTATGTTTGCATCTCATGGTGAATACAATACCATTAATTAGAGAAAATTCATGCAGCTTCCATGCTTCCATGCAAGAGTACATGCACGACAAATTAAAAAAAAAAAATGCACACACGTGTCGAATTCTGCTCATGTATAAAGTGGAAGAAAAAATTTCGTTTTATATCAAAATCAGACGTTAAAAACTGTCTGCCATTTAAATTTTTTCATAAAATGTAAAAGAGCTACACTAAGAATATTTTAATTACATTCTAAAATTGTGGCTTATTTGTGTCAATTTAGTTTTTTGTGACTCAAATAGGTTCCAGACTTTTTTTTTTTCACATTGGAAATTTGAGTATAAGTAAAAATATTAAATGTTTTTTCTAAATCACAAAATTTAAATTTATGAGGAGAAGAAACTTCATTTCCTTTCAACACTTGCTCCCTTATTATTAAATCTAGTTTGTGATAAAGTATAGTTTTAAACAAATACTTACCATCTTCATAATATGAGATTAAGAGTATGACTCCTTTTGGATAAGAATGACAAGAAGTCTATTTTTACTTTTCCTTTATATCTAATTTTTTTTGCCAATTGCCTAACCTTTTGTCTGATGCTCCATGATTTAATAAGTTTGATAAACTTCATCTTATATACAAGTAACCGCAATATTCATTTTTTCTTATTATCTTTAAGAATTCCTCCAAAAATAAGATAGAAGATTTAATTTATTATTCTTCCGTTTCAAAAAGAATGATCTACTTTCATTTTTAGATTGTTTCAAAAAGAATTATCTCTTTTCTTTTATTGGCAATATTTTAATTTTAGTTTTCCACGTTGCATGTTTCATGTCACAAGATTTAAGTACATTTAGGTAAATTTGAGGTAGCTTATAAAGTCTTCTTTATTTTCTTAAACTTCGTATCAGATCAAATTACAATAATTTTTTTAAAACAAAGGGAGTTCTAATTTGCAAGTGATCATGGAAATAGCAACACTACATGATCAAGGTACTGGGGGAATGCTAACTACAATGGACTTAAAAGACAAGTGTCATGTAATTTGTTAGAGAAAAGCAGGACATAACATCATGGTACAATTGCACAGATGGTCCAATGTATTTAATTTATGCATGTCATGGTACCTACACCATGGATTTGGATCTTCCTAAGTCCTCATTATTGATGCACCAATGTAACATATTCTTTTTGTTTAGCTTCGGAAATATGACACTATTATTACCATTTTTTCCCCTTTGATAATGATCGTATAAACAATAACATGCCCAGAAAAATTCCATATGATATATGAAAAGGATAAAATGTACGCAAACTTTATTCCTGCCTCATAGATATAAACAAGTTATTTCCAAAATGATTGTATAAACAAATAAGAACATATTCTAACAAATTCTTATTTATAATTCTTTGTGTAACTTGGGTCTACATGAATATGAAATATAGAACTTATTATTGACCACTAATTGTTAAAAGGTAAATCCATTTTTTTCCTTAAAAGAAAAATGAGATAGTGGGTTTTGACAACCTAGGGTAAGGGCTAAGGGGGAACAATTGCTTTTTTTATATGGTTAGGATTTTTATGGGAAAGAAATGAATTGCTGTTTGTGACCCCTTGAATTAGCAAGGGTCCATTCAAGTTTTTTGGTCCATATAGCATATCCCTAATTTTTGACCTAATAAACTTTGAAATTGCAATTTCATTTTTTATTGCACCTGAGGGTCATTTTGTTTGTTTGGTAAAGTACGTAATATCCCAGGAAACAGCCTCTATACTTAGGTAGTGGTAAGGTATGAGTACATTTTATCCTCCCCAGACCTCACTTGTGGAATTTCACTGGATATGTTATTGTTGTTGGTAAAGTACGTAATATCTCTTCTAGTTTATTTGGTTGGAGAAACGTTACAGCAAGAATCATAATGAATACATATCTAATTTTTTTCATTTCTTTCCGAGCCTTTTCTCTTAACAAATGTACAATTTATTATAAAATATGGATTTAAAATATCTAATAGAAAACAGTCAAATACATTCAAAGAAAAAAATTGTTTTGAATTCTTAAATGGTAATGGTTCCTCTCTTCTTGGGCCATGTTGTTATATAGGCCCATATGTTCAACATTGATGCAGTTTGATGTGGAAGAACTTGTGGGCTTTCTTCAGCCTACCCAACCCATTGGACTAACTTAGCCCACCATGTAATGAAGTTATTTTATTTTAATCGTTCCATTTTACTAATATCAGTTGTATGCCATTTTTTTTTTAACGAATACTTAGTATTAAAAATGTTTAGGTAAAAATTACACATCTATTCTTCGCTTCTTCTTTTCTATTTATGGATACACACATCAGGAATTTTAACATTTTCAAACATGTGTTTTAGTGCTAAATGAATCTATTAGATTTATTGTTATCTAACAAATTGATTACTGAGAAAGTTATTTTCAAATTGGAACTTATTCTTACTGAGAGGGCAAAGTATGATGGATCAACATCTCAATAAATCATTCTCATTTGAATTAGTATTATATATGCATTAAACATTTCCTTCATTTATGTGAGATTGCGTAACATTTTGTACATATTTATATGACGATACAACTTTTACTGTATTTCATTTTATTGTAGTGCTAGTATTTCTTTTAAAACGTGTCAATTTTGGAAGGATATAGAGAGAGGACAAAATGATAAAAAGAGCCAAGTACGTGTATCACTGCGAAACCAGAGAAAGAGGGCTTGCTGGCTGCTGCCACACGAACCCAGCACCAAATATCTCTCCAGCCAATGGCTATTAACTTCTCTCCTGCACCCAATATCCAAAATCATAACCCCTACCCCCGACCCACACTTGGTTATTTTCCACCAGTACTTTTCTCATGTTTTTTGATCATTCTAATTCAAAGAAATACATTTTCGTTTCAGTCACCAACAGAACACACACTCAGGTATATGAGATCACCAAATATCTTCATATTTGATTTGATTGATTGTTCTTAGTTGCACTAAGTTGATTAACTTATTGTAAATCTGCAGTACATTCCCTCGTATTTATCGCTTCTGGTTGTTGCAGTAAAGCTCGTGTATGTTAATCTATGTGCTTAGTTTATGGAAATCTTCTTTATGACAGATGCAATTAGCAAATTTATGAAGATCCATTTTGTGATTAGTACAAGTCACTATAGACGGAAAATTTAGGAAAAAAAAAACGAACGGCCTTTCGTAGGTGTAGGGAAGCGTGACGAATAAGCATAAAATTTCCTGTTTTCATTAGCTCATACACTCCGCGGTAGCTTGTTTCTCTGCTTATTATCCTTGTTTTAGAAATTAATTAATTCTCTGTTTTGTATTGTCAGGAGATTAATTTTGAGAATCAACATAGCACTGATATGGTTGTAACTCAGAAACCTTGTTAAACGTGGTGCAGATTTTAGATAGTCATAGCGCTCGTGATGGCCATTGCTGCAGTTATCGGACTCTATGCAGGAAATAGAAACCTAAGCTCGTCCTTCTGTTATTCTGATCTTACTGAAAAATTAGCTGGTAGTGGTGGTGATCATGCTTTGATTTGCAATCCTACGAGGAATGTGATCAATGCTAAAAAGTCATCTAATTATAGTGCCAATCATGTTTCCAATCGAAAAACACAATCTGTTAAGGCTGTTAAAGAGCACGTAGACATTGCTTCTAATCATTCTGATGTGGAACCATGGGTTCAAATGTTCAAAAAGTTGCAAAATGAAAGCTACAGTGATGAAGATTCGGTGGAGGCTCTTCTGCTGCTGCAGAAATCTATGCTTGAAAAACAGTGGAATCTTTCAGTTGGGAAGACATTGGCAGCTTTCCCACCGAATGAAAAGAACAGTAAAAAGAAGATGCAGATCACTTGTTCAGGGACATCTGCTAGGCGGAGGAGAATGGATATTCGTAAAAGAGTTCAAATTCCAAAAGCTTCCGCCACAGCAAATAGCATAAGCAAGCGACTGAGATCTGCTGTCCTTCCAGAGTTGCAACAAAACCGTCTAAAAGGTTACGTGAATGGTGTCGTAAACCAAGAACTGCTTACACATAAGGAAGTGGTTCAACTATCCAAGAAAATCAAATTTGGTCTTCATTTAGAAGAACAGAAGTCCAGGTTACTAAACTCAACTTTGAAAGCTATGTAGTTGTGATATTTTGGACTAGGGTTTTCTTTTAAAATATGTTTTAAAGATGATTTACCCAGCTTGTTAATCCATGGAAAATTTTAGGCTGAAGGAAAGATTGGGATGTGAACCTTCTGATGATCAACTCGCGGTTTCCTTGAAGATGTCTCTTGCTGATTTACGATCTACATTGATTGAGTGTTCGTTGGCTAGAGAAAAACTTGCAATGAGCAACGTTCGTCTCGTCATGTCAATTGCACAAAGATATGATAGCATGGGTACTGAAATGGCTGACCTCATTCAGGTAACTTTTTACTGCATGAACAATTAAAGTTACAATGCAGAACTTCTTGCAGTTGTGCATTGGTCATTATACTGTAAAATCATAAGAGGCACCTCTTAAGGAAAATTCCTTCATGTGCATGTAGGGGGGCCTTATTGGACTACTTCGCGGGATAGAGAAATTTGATCACTCAAGAGGATTCAAAATCTCAACTTATGTTTATTGGTGGATTCGTCAGGTGAGATTACTAATTTGTTTTTTCTTTCAGTTTCTTGAATACAACACAAGTTTATGTTGTAAAATGATGAGGACCTTTCATTACCTATTGGCTATTTCCCCATTCCTCAGGGCGTCTCTCGAGCATTAGTTGATAACTCAAGAACCTTAAGATTGCCCATACATCTACATGAAAGACTGAGTTTAATCCGGAATGCAAAAATCAAGCTTAAAGATAATGGAATAACTCCATCCATCGAAGTAAGTTCTGTCAAAGTGAATTTGATTGATATCATACTCCAGATGTTGCTAATAAAGTTAATTGTAAAACATTAATTTATTCTTTTTGCTGATTTTCTTGTGCTTATCCTGAACCATCAGAAAATAGCTGAATGCCTTAACATGTCCCAGAAGAAAGTCAGGAATGCAACTGAGGTATGGTTATCTTATAGCTTTAACATTTCCAGTTCACTTAGTTCAAAATCGCTTCTGAAATATTTCTTCTTCTAGGCAAGCAGCAAGGTGTTTTCACTGGATAGGGAAGCATTTCCCTCTTTAAATGGCCTTCCTGGAGCTACACTTCATAGCGTAAGTTCAAACTATAATCTTTGCAAAAATCTATTTCTAGACTTGCATTTGACAGCATTCCGGATTTACTAAGTAATCCAAGACTGCCACATTCCAAAATGTACATATTGACTATCAATCTTCTAGAAAGATTTTAACCCAAGATCTTGAGGTCTTAGGCCTTTCTACTGACTTATGTTACATGGCCTACTTTCTTCTGCAGTACATTGCTGATAATCGCCTGGAGAACAATCCGTGGCATGGAGTTGATGGATGGGCACTCAAGGTAAGTTGATGAAGAGAAATCCTCATACTTTATTATGCATTAAATATTGATTATTGAATATATGAACTGTATTTAATATGTGACTTGTGTTGATAAGTCAATGAATTTTAACAAAATCAGCATTTTGGGGTATTTTTGTCCTGACTTATCCCCCTGGTAGATGCATGCCTGAAAGATTCCTAGTGGCAATTACTGCTATCTAGCATTAGCTCCCCGAGAAGAGTCTTTCCTCCTTGACTCAAAGTTAGGTTCAATTTCAATAAGTCAACTCATAATGATGGTTAGTTTCCCAATCATGATTTTGTGCAGGAAGTATGATCTTGGCGTACATTCTTTGTAGCTCTCCATCACTATATTTGATCTCTGCCCTACCATAAAATCTTGTTCCCTTGGATTCCCTTCTTTCTGTGTTGCTGTGCTTTTTCTCTTCAATAACAAACTATAACTGAGCCTCAATCCTAAACTAGTTGGGGTCAACTTTATGAATCTTCAGTGTATCCTCCAGCAATCCAATTTTTGAAAATTTAGGTTCTCTAGCACTACAAGTCCTATAATTCTATACTGTCATACAAATCTCTAACAAGACTAGCAAACGAAACCTGAATCACAATTAAAGTGAGTCTAATATGTATCTTAAGCGATATGCTTAACACAAGCTTTTCTTTTTTCCTACTCCTGGAAAAGAGCTGATTCAGTGGACAAGTCGAGCAGAAGGGAAGAGCTTCCCGAATCCTACTGTCAAGAAAAAGGCTAAGAGCACTTATTTAACTTCTAGCTCGGTAGGGACGCGATTCCTAAGACTAAGACTGGTAATGCCGTATACTACGACTGGACAAAAGAATTGACCTCTAGAAACTCATTTTTAAGGTCTCTTTATGACCTTAAGGACTCTTTTAAAGTGGGTTCAAACCTCATCTCTTATGATAGAAATAGGATTGTAAATCTCATTTTTCCTTAGTTTGTGCCGCGTTTGCATGTATTCCAAGAGACTCTTAAGTCTTTTTAGATAACATCCTTCTCTATGATGAGGTTGTAAATCTCATTTTTCCTTAGTTTGTGCCGCATTTGCATGTATTCCAGGAGACTCTTAAGTCTTTTTAGATAACATCCTTCCCTACGATGAGGTCTACCTCGTCAAACTTGAACTTGGATTCTCATCTACCTATGATTAGGTATACCTCCTATTTTCATATAGCATGTATGTAAACAGATTGGTAGTAATGATAACACTCCAAATTAGGTCAAATTTAAGTCAGGATAAAATGATACCTGTGACACCAATCATGCTTCTCCCTATCTATGTTTCCCATGGAGTAGTGTCCTCGGGGGTTGCCTCCTCCTATGTTGCATTCTTCTTTTCTTCTCATCTTATCTATCAAGATGTAACTAGAAATGTCTCAGAGTGAAGTAATCATAACTGACTTTATTTGTTTTGCAGGATGAAGTGAACAATCTCATTTCTTCAACTCTTAGGGAACGCGAGAGAGATATTATCAGGCTGTACTATGGTCTGGACAATGAGTGCCTTACCTGGGAGGATATTAGTAGAAGGTAAGAGTCCTAATAAAATTGATGATTTAATAGTTAGCTAACGGTAAAGAAACTATACATTTTGAAATTTACAAGCAGCAACAATTTGAACTTGGTTTGAAAATTGTTTGCAATGAAATTCCATGTTATGTTGAGCAGTTGCTCTAAAATTATTTTTTCTTTCTTTACAGGATAGGTTTGTCCAGGGAAAGGGTGAGGCAGGTTGGATTAGTTGCACTTGAGAAATTAAAACATGCCGCCAGGAAAAGGCAATTAGACGCAATGTTGGTTAAACATTGAGTATGATCGTTGAGACCAAACTACAAATGAGCTGTACATAGAATGTAAGGAAACCTGCATCTCCAAATTATTTTCTTGATGAGGAAAGCAGATAAAGATCAGAGGGACATTCTTCACCATCCACTTCCCTGTTCCCCTTCTAAGCCTCTAAATTCGTCGGAGAAGAGTCAGAAAGATGTAGTGAAGATTTTTGTGCATCATATATTCTAGGATGTATCTGTGTTTATTGAGATAGGAGGTAGGTAAATGCAAATACTGTAGATATGTTCTCTGTGTTGACTTCTTTCATACACTTGATGTGATAATGTCCATTTTATATGATGTATCTTGATGAAAAAACAGAGTTTCCAAAATGTTAAATCTGACTTTGTACATAATTTTTACTGCACAAATGAGCATCTGATTGCACGTGTTGCCACCTGACAAAAAGATTGCTCTTATTTTGATGGAACTGTGAGCTTTTGGTATGAATTGCCACTTGATGAAAGCCAAAGCTATGGTAGATTATATAAGATTGTCGGTGAAACTTCTAAAATCAGCTTATTTTGAAGAGTGCTTGTATTTTTTGTGAGAAGCAATTTGTATTTGACAAATAAATTTTAAAGAGCAACACTTTGGAACAACAAATGACATTTGCCAAGCTTTTTCAAAATGCCATAAGGTTAGGCATATGCCATGATTATCTAGTATAGAAATTTTAGCTAACTACCATTCTTACAAACAAGTTGTGAATAATACAGAAAAGTGATTAAAACATAGGCTGCAGAGCAGCTATCTAGTTTGTAGCTCTAACACCATAAGGTTGGGCATATGCAGAATTTGGTTCAGAGGGGCGAAAAAACACTAGGTAAAATTCCTTGGAGGCTAGGCTGAAAGCAACCCATGGCTATTGTGTCTTGGTAAACAGATCAGTAGTTAATCAGGACAACTACTTCATTCGAGGTCATCAATCCAGTCGCCATATATTTTACTAATCTTATCCGGACCTTTCCATTTTTGAAAGAACCTTTGGCCAGGCCTATCAGCTATGCCAGTCGGTCTTGGTACCTGAACACCCTGCCCCAGATGATAAACTTCCGTGTGGAGTGCTGGAATGGCTGAGGGAACAGTACTTTCTGTTGCTCTTAATGGACCCCCTCCTTGCTTTGATTCTGGAGGAACAGAAACATAATCTTTGCCCTCTGTTTCCGCAGGTCCACCACCAAACTTGTTCAGTTCTGCCACAAAACAGCATGAGTTAGTAGTAGTTTGCACAGGACAGATATAGCTAACACAGAAGACCTCTGAACAATTAAAGAAGGCCAAACAATTGCACATTTAAGAATCTTAGCATATAGGTCTTACAATCATGCAGATTATCTTCACCCTAAACCATAATATCTCATGCAGGTCTCTCTACTGCAAAACCAGACAGCTACAGGAGTACCAACTTTTAGACAACATTCAACTACTTCCCTGATACTTAAGGTTCTTTTAGTAGGTAAATCGGTTGGTATGATTATGTCCGCATTTTAGTGAACTTTATGAAATTGATACCTAAGAGGCTCTTCCTATTGCACAAGAACATATAACGTACGCCACCAGGTTCCAGTACATTTTGTCTTCTTCTTCTTCTTCCTTCCAAAAATAACTAAATATTTAACCATTATCTGGAGACCTGTAATCTTTATCACTTAACATGCTCTCCACAATATACTTATCGCTAGGATGTTCCACAATCTCTGCTGACATTATTGAATTCTTCCACAACCAAGGTCTTATGACTCTGCACAAACTTCCAATCAATCTCCTCAACACTTCTAATGACTTTAGTTCTTTAAACCTTCATTTCATAGTCATGGTGTCGACTCATCAACCAAATAACAAGATTCAGAAATTCAATTCCATGGTCTTTCCTTTTGTTTTTTTGGATATAACAAACCTCACCTCCTCACCCAGTAGCCAAACAATGACTTTTCCCACTTTGCTCCTTCAACTCGGATCCAACATCATGGACTCAATAGTTGGAGGTGGAGAGCCCCTTTCCACTAGATTATAAACTCTTCTCTCTCAATTTTTTTTGATTACCGCGAGAAATCTATCTGGAGCCAACTGCAGCTTCCAAAACTCGAGAATGATGGGCCACCCTCTTACCATTCTTCACTTAAGCACTGGACTTAGTTCGCTTGACGCAGGGATCAAACTTGTGACCTAAGACACAAGTCCCTCAACCTTTGCCAATTGAGCTAACCCCTAGGAGGCACTCCTTTTTTCTCAATTTCATCCAATTTATAGAAAAGGAAAAGAGATTCGACTTCTAAATACCTATATACAAATGAATAGCATCAACACAGCATATTGGATATTACATGCCATTTGGAGTTGCAACTCATTTTATCCTTTTTTTTTGGATAGGGACATGTTAACCCAATAATTCCTTTTTTTCCTTAGACAAAGTACACATTGTTTTTTTATGTTCGTTTCACTGGGCACAAAGTTTAGAAAAGAAGGGAAACTTCTGAATCTTGTGGTCTTAAACTAAAGATGTGTATAATGTACTAAAATGTTTTTTGAAACTTGTGATCTTAAACATGAAACATGAGATGTTCGAAGTACAGAGTTATTAGATATAGAAAGTGTCATTCTCTTTTAAACAGATTAAAAAGGAAAGAGTGTAAAGACGCATAAATTGCAACACTGGAGTAATATTTTATCGATACTGTGGAGAAGAAGTATTCTGTATACCAAAAAGTAAAGAGACTTTAAAAAGATATGGATTATCTGTATACACAGGGGTACACCACAAGTTAATCAAAACAAAGGGCATATCCTAATAATTGTAAAGTCATAGTTTATCTTTTGGCACAAGTATTTAAAGCCTTATCTATGCAAAGTCAAACATATTCACCCAACATTCTAACCATACATATTAAAAAATGCAATGAGTTTGGTATCTGATGTCATTCAACATATAATCTCATCTATAGAGGTACCAATAAAGAGAAGGATAAAGAGGACAGTGAGTGTAGTTATTAAGCAGACTAGTTGATAACAAAAAAATTGGGTATTGATAAGGCAAAGACAAGTAACTAAAATCAATACGTCAATGACATTTCCGAGTGAACCAAGAAATAGCATTCTCATCAATTGTACCCATTAAGAAAACTAATCTTCCATCTATCCAACAAATGGATTGTAGAAAAGCACATTGGCTAATTTCCATTCCCACCAAAACTCTCAACAACCTCGTAGGTTGTGAGATTCTCATAGGTATAGCACAAAATTTACAAGAGAGGTAATGTTACCTTGTTGCTAGTTTAAAAGGGGGTTTGCCAGCATGGCTTCATCAAAAGAGGAGATAGAAGTGGTGGGGAAGCATTGGTGAACATAACAAAGAAGGAAAAGAGATGCCATCTCAGTATTGTGTGCATAACAGAATGAATGCTAGCCGAAAAGCAAATAAGTGTTTCATGTAAAGTTAGTTCTCTATTTTAATCAGGGGCAAAGTTTGACTCAAGAGAAGTTTGATCAGTCATATCAATATACCAACCTTAATTATGGATAGTTGTGCTACCACATGTGGCATCACAGAGTACTAAGAAATAGGTTTACCTGAAACTAAAACCTAAATAGTGAAGTAAAGTATGGTGCCATCTAGTAAACTGGAATATGAAATATTTACAAGACTTCTTTCACAAGTATTTAAGTCATCCTACATAGCAAGAAACTTCAGTTTCTTTACTGGTATTTTTCGTTTGTCTGATTTTCAGATTCGCCCTTTTAAGATGATAAGGCAAGTCTCTGTCCGAACCTTAATACACTTATCAACATGCATTTTCACCTTCATTCCAGCAAGCCAAAATCAATCATAAATCATCAAAATTAAGCATCTCATTGTAAAAGATAAAGGGAACCTTAACACAATATTCACTTGCATTTTCAGCTAAACGAAATTTAAACAAGCAGATCAACAATTGCAGCAAGACAAATCAATCATAAATCAGCAATCTCATTGTATGCACTGATATCATATCTCTATACACCAGGAATAAGCAAAAAATTATATCCATACCTGCTGCACCATGAGCAAAATGACACTTGCTGCCAAATGGACAATAACCAGTAGTCTCCCACTTATTACAAATTCTTGTCTTCCAGTTAGAAGGCTTTTGGGTTGCTCCTGTAGCATTATTTCCAAATCCACCAACTGTAGGGGTCACACTTATTGCAACACTCTCTCTGGACCGTGATTGTTCATCGTGAAGGAAAGTGCAACTATCTCCATAAGGACATCCTTCTTCAGTGTAGAATTTCTTGCAGTGCCTCCCTTTAGCTGACCTTTGAGACTCCCCTCGTAAATCAGGAGAGCTCAATATTGGTATCTGGTGCTCTTCCCTCATTTCCACCATTACTCCCCGCTCATTTTCATGTGCAGCTACTATCTCTTGCCAATTAGGAGGTGGTTTGCGAAGCTCCTCTATTCCATGAGCAAAGTTACAATTAGTAACATAGGGGCAGACACCAGCACGGAACTTACAACACAATTTAGTCTTGAAGAACATCTTTCCAATTGCTTTAGAGCTACTGGTGACTATAACTCGAGCATCTGAATCCTGCACATTCCTTGACTTCTTGCTGGGAGGCTCACTCCCAGACCTGTTTTGTGAATGCCTACCATCTTGACTGGAATTGGAAGGGGTTTCACAAAAGGGACCAGAGTTCCAGGCTTTATAATCATCCTCAGTAGCCCAAACTGCCTGGTCAGAAAAATTAAGACCCCAACTGTCAAAACCACTACCCCCAGCAGTGGAATCTGGGATCACATTCCCTCCAGTAAAACCAGCATCGCCCGTAAAATCCATTAAAACAGCAAATCTGACTACCCAAGACGTTCAATTCCCAAAACTGATAAAATGGAGTAACATCACAACCAAAAACAAGAAAACTCAAACCATGACCAAAAATATTTACACACTGACAGCTATACCTCAAAAGAATGAGAAAGAAGCAACCTCAAGCCAACAGAAACATCCTAACACACTCATTGTCTAAGAAGGGAAAGAAACAAAAGAGGTAACTGCACCTTTATCTTGAAAGCTAAAAATCCTACCTTTTTCACTTGATTGTTACAGAAAACCAAAATCCCTCCTTAAGTAGGTACAAATGTAAACTTTCAACAATCGAACATGCCCTAATTCAAATTGCAAAAAGTGAATTTAGTGCAGTACAAGTAGTAACTAAACAAAGATACACCAACTCGTATTAAAATACAATGCACTTCAAAAACCCTAGAAAACCCAGATGGAAAAACGGCAGCTTTAGATAAAAGGAAAGACTACACAAATTACGGAATTCAAGATTAGCAAGTCTAGAAACAGTAGATTAAAGTTAGATAAAGGAAACAGAATCTCAAAGAGATCAGATTATTGGGTTACGAAATTTGATGAACGAAAATGAGAGAAAAAGGGAGGAGCGGTCGTCAACTCATCGGCCCTTATCTCCTCAAAAGTAGCAATGCCACTGTAAATCGGACAATTTCCGGTCAGATGATAAATTGTCTTAAATTGGGATATCAGTCATATCAATATACCAACCTTAATTATAAAAGTAGCAATGCCACTGTAAATCGGACAATTTCCGGTCAGATGATAAATTGTCTTAAATTGGGATTTTGGGATTTATTTACTCCAGTTTCCTTTAGGGCTCTAATTAATTGAACTCACACCAAACAAAATTCAATCCTAATTTTAATTTTTTTTTTGAAAAATAAGTAAAAATTAGACAAAAAGGTAATTATTTTCTATAATATAAAACTATCAAGATCAAAGCAATGGAAAAAATAGATAATAGTCAGATAAATTGTTAGATAAAACTTCTGACATTACGCTCACCTCAAATAAGAAGAAACTCCAAAGTTCATATAAATGCAGAGTTAAGAATAAGAGGAGATATAGAGAGCAGACGTCTTGAAAAGAAAAGTATTTGAAGGTGAATCTTTTTGGTCGACAGAAGTGAGTTATAGGATAAGATCAATACCGAAATTAAGCACACTTATCGAGCACGGCAGAGAAAACTATAAAATGAAAAAAGTTATAAAAGGACAAAAAATCCTCGAATTGAATGTGAAATTCCAAAAAGCATGCATGTTAACATGAAAGTGTTTGTTATTCTCACTTATTAGATAAACTAAAACTCGTGTTTGTTGCTTCAGAGTCTTTTGTTACGGTGAGGCCTAGTTCTATCGTCCTCTCCTTCTCAAATGGATTTTAAAGTTGCACTCTTGAGAAAATTTGAGGGGAATTTGGAGCTGCCGATCTGGGTTTTGAGTTTTGTGATTTTGATTGTGAGTTTCTTGGTGAATTAGAAGATGAGAGAATAGGTGGGAAGATGAGTAGAAAGCACGTGGATTGGGAAAAATACGTGGAAAGCAAAAAGACTGAGTATTGAGGTAAAATTACGAGAGCACCCTTGATGATGTGGAGAAATTTGGTTGATTTGGTAGTAAAGAGGAACATTGGAAAAATGATTAAAATGCCACTAGAAGCAGGAATGTTGATACTAGACAAACTCACTCTCTCTTCTATAATAGTAGAAATACTAGTATTTGATATGTCTATTGCATGTATGTCTAATGTAAGCAACTAAGCAAGTACATTTACTATAGGCTTGAATCATCGATAGACATTAAATTTGTCCGTATTTTTTATTTAGACACCTTAACTAAGTTTAGTTCTTATTGAACTTCAAAACGTGTACCTATTAAGCATAAAATGTAAAGTGTGTGTAATTTACCTGCGCTGACGTGACAAAATGACAAATTAAAGGATGACATTTGACATATGAATAAGAAAAATAAAATTAAAATAATAAAATATAAAAAGACAAAAAAGAAAATCTATTTTTTATTTCATAACTTAATATATATATATATATATCCATCCACACCTCCCCCGCCTGCACCGCCACCCCCACCTATATATATATAATTATGATTTTTTTTTATATATGAAATATACAAATATATTTTTAATATAATTATATATTTAATTAAAATATACATCTATATGAATTTTTTTTCCATATAATTATAGTGCATAAAGAAGAAAATATTTTTTTAAAAAAGAAAAAAATAGTACTTTTATATAGTGCACACGCTCAAAGGAAGTGCACTAAACCTTTTATTGCCAAATCATCATTTTGTGCTTACTAGGTACACGTTTTGAATAATTTAGATATTCAATAGAAACTAGTCTTAATTGATGTGTCTAAGTGAAAAATAAGGACAAATTAGATATCTATGGATGATTTAAGCCTTTAATATAATTCTAAAACTAAGGTGTAATAAGTAACATAAAATCTAAATTAAAAAAATACACAAATTTAAATTAATTGCAAGTAAATAGGAATTTATTGACGCTATCTGATCCATTTTAATAAGTTTGAAAGTTTTTCCTTTTTCCACCGGATTTAGAGGATTTTTTGAGGATCCAACTAATTGAATTTATGCCAAATAATCCTCAAATCCTAATTGAAGCATTGATTGTTTTTCCACCAAAATAATTAAAAATTATATATAAAAAAATATTATTGATAATTTTTTTTAATAATTTAAAACTGTGAAAAACTAAGCAACCGAAAGACCTAAATAATTGTGAAATAAATTGCCAGAAAACAACACTGACAGTATCATCACGTGAGATAAGAAAAAACTCTAAATTCACAAAAATACAAAGTTGTGAATAAGAGGGAAGGCAAAG
Source organism: Solanum virginianum (assembly GCA_000787875.1). Taxonomy (NCBI): domain Eukaryota; kingdom Viridiplantae; phylum Streptophyta; class Magnoliopsida; order Solanales; family Solanaceae; genus Solanum; species Solanum virginianum. Next base: position 50,489 of record DF357417.1, on the reverse strand, counting down.
AGTAAATGTCCATGTTTAAAAGTGACTTGTTTATTTGCTTGAAGATAAATTTGATGGAAAAATCAAATGTACGTGTCGAACATTACAGAGAAATCGAACTTAAAATAGATTAAAACAACATGAATATTCTCTAAATGAAAGTGCACGCTGATTAATTAATAAGGAGGCGTTTGTTATTCCCTCTAATTAGATAGTAATAATGCAAGACACATGTATTATGTGTGCATCCCATTCAAGTAGTATATACAACATGGTTATATTAACACTAAAGTAGATTTATAAGGTACCGGATTAGATTTGCTAAAAGTAAAAGACATGGATCAATACTCACTAAAATGTACGAAGTTTGACTGAAAATATATACAAGAACTATATATAGAATTAGCACAATACTCTTAAACTAACAAGAAACGTAGAATATTTTTAAATTGGTTTTACGTTTCAAATGGTAAGCTGAAAAGAACTCATAGGACCTCATCCTTGATACATTTGCTGGACTTGTACGTCAAAATTTTGTAGCTAGTAAATGACATGATTGTGTACTTGTGTTTAAGGATATGTTGTCCCTACCACATTGAAATCCAGGTCCACTTAAGCTAATCGTCAAATTCAATTTTTTTATTTATTTAATGTTTATCAACTGGTTTTAATAGGCTTTGTTGTAGGGACAAACAATATAATGTCCCATCGTATCAAACGTACTTGCATCAGTTTAGTAGTTAAGAAAAAATATTGAAGTGAGGTGTATGATTATTGATTACCAACATAAGACTATCCATTTCCTTTCTGTAAAAGAAAAGTAAGCATTATAAAAATAGACCATTTGAAAACAACACCAAACCTTCCCGACCCATTTTCCATCTTTATCACCTGCAAAAAGTAAAAAGAAGTAGATGCATAATACTTTCTTTGTTTCTGAAAAAAGAAAAATTATTATTACTACTACCCCTGCTGCAAAAGCAAAAAATACATTTTTCTCAAAGCAGGAAGGGTAGTTTTGTAATTTCCTCTTTCCAAATTCAAAAGCTGCAACTGATATTGAAAAAATAGTACTACTATAACTGCTCTAGCATGGCCAATCTGGAGGCAGATGATCACCAACCCAAATGATCTTTTTTTCTCTGTAAAATTTTCCCTTTATTCCATCACTGCTAATAGTGACATTTTTGTGACTTTCTTGATATATTTTTGTAAATCCATTTATTTATCTTAATCTTAAATTTTCTCTTTGTTAAGAAGACAAATGTCAGCAAATTTAGCAGCAACTCTTCCTTTCTGTTGATAAAGTAGCATTCTTGTTTCTCATCAACATCCAAAATGTCCAGTAAATCCAAGTAAGTGCCCATGGATCTGAATTTTGGGTTGTCTTTACAATTGTAACATGTTCTGTAACCGTTTTTTGCCCTCTTTCTTGAAAAGTAATTTCCTTTTTTAGATTCCCTTGTCTATGATTTTAAGCATCTTGTACTTGATTGTTGCCTTGATATGATCATTATCTTGTGAGATTCTAAGTTGCTCAGACTTTCGAAAAATGTTGCCGCATGTGTGTCGGATGCTTGAAAAATACACTATTTTTGGAGGATTCGACACACAGCTATCTGACATTTTTGAAGAGTCCGAGCAACATAAGTGAGATTATTATCTGACATGATTGAAGGATCTAAAATTTCACTCAAATTGGCAAAATTTTCTGGTGCACCACCTACTTCTTTCTTGCTAGTTCTGCCAAAGAGTCAAACGAAAACCATAAATAAGGAGAAAAAGAGAGGTTGCATACTACATTTTGATAAAAAGTTTCCAACTTTGGCATGGATTATTCTAGTTTCCTTTGCAAATTACTAGTTGAATGCTGTGGAGGGGTGGGGTTTGTGGGGTTTATCTTGTGATCTTGCTTTTGTTGAATTGCTTCAGGTATCTTGTTTAACTAATTGTTGTATATTTGAACTTGCACCAGATCAACTCCAAATAGAACTCCTAGCAATTCGACACCAGCAACTCCGCGGATCAGTAGAGTTAGGGCAATAGCAAAATCTGATGCTGATTTGTCCTCTCCCTCGAAGAATTTGCATAGTTCAGTTGATAAGTCTGTTAGATCTGCTATTACTTCTAAGCCTTCAGTGGAACGGCGGGCCTCTAAGCACAGCACTCTACCTGATGTGAGTTTCTCAAAATCCATTTGATGTTATACATGTAAATTAACTGGGCTGAAGTGTCAGTCCTTGTTTAAAATGGAACCGATGGGATGTAACTTGAGTTGCATTGCGATTGGCCATGCTGTGACATTGTGTCTAATAAGGCTCAGATTCTGATTGTCTATTGGATACTTGGATTACAATGTGGACTTGTTATTCAGTGATTAGATAAATTTCAAACAGTGATTCCTGCAGCAAAAGCTAGTCTTCATCAAAATACAGGAAGTTCTTCATGAAATTTGAATTGGTATTTGTGTTTGTCTTGTGTAACTCATTCTGATCCGCGCTTCTGCTTGATTTCAATCATTATCAGAAAAAGCCAACGTGGATCCTGAAGCCATCAGAACTGCAAGCTGAACTAAATGTTGCTCGAGAAGATCTTAAGAAGGCCAAGAAGATGTTGGCTCTGGTTGAAAAGGAAAAAGTGCAAGCTCTTGAAGAATTGAAGGAAGCTCAGAAAATGTCTGAGGAAGCAAATGAGAAGCTGAGAGAAGCTTTGGTAGCTCAAAAGCAAGCTGAAGAGAACTCTGAAATTGAAATGTTTCGTGCTGTTGAGATGGAACAGGTGGGGATTGAAGCTGCTCAAAAGAAAGAAGAGGAATGGCAGAATGAAGTTGAAGCTGTGAGGAACCAACATGCTGTGGATGTGGCTTCTCTCCTCTCTGCTACACAGGAACTTCAACGTGTAAAGCGCGAATTGGCCATGGCTTGTGAGGCCAAAAATAAGGCACTTAGTAATGCTGAGGAAGCCACAAAAGTTGCTGAAACTCATGCAGAGAAGGTGGAAATCCTCTCAGCTGAGTTAGTGAGATTGAAATCTTCACTTGATTCCAGGATCTCTTGGAATGAAACGGATGCTAACGAGAAGAATAAGCTGGTGGAAGATCTGAAACTCGAGATAGAGACACTGAAAGAAGAACTCGAGAGAGCACAAAGATATGAAGCTCAGTTGGTGGAAAAAGAAGCTATCGTGAAGCAACTTAATGTCGATTTGGAGGCTGCCAAGATGGCTGAATCTTACGCGCATAATGTATTGGGGGAGTGGAAGAAGAAGGTCGAAGAACTTGATGCTCAGGCTGAGGAAGCGCGGCATTTAGAGAGATCTGCATCAGCAACTCTTGAGTCGGTCATGAAACAACTGGAAGAGGGCAATAATCTGGTGCATGACGCAGCATCTGAGATTGCATATCTAAAGGAGAAGGTGCGCATACTGGAGATGTCAATGGTGAGGCAGAAAGATGATCTAGAGGAATCAGAATATCGCGCTCAAATGGCCAAGGAAGAAGCATCTGAGTTGAGAAAGAAGGTAGATTCTCTTATGTGTGATTTTGAAACAGTGAAGGAGGAGAAGATTCATGCTATGGAGAATGAAAAACTAGCAATAGCCAGTGTTCAAACACTGTTAGAAGAAAAAAACAGACTTGTAAATGATTTGGAAAGATCCAGGGAGGAGGAAGAAAAAAGTAAGAAGGCAATGGAAAGTTTGACATCAGCTTTGCATGAGGTTTCTTCAGAAGCAAGAGAAGCCAAAGAGAGGTTGTTGTCTAACCAAGCTGATCAACATGAACATTGTGAAACACAACTTGAAGATTTGAAGTTGGAATTGAAAGCAACAGAAGAGAAGTATGAAAGCATGCTTGATGAAGCAAAAGAGAAACTTGATGTTCTTACCTATTCCATCGAACAATATAAAGATGGGCTAGAAAAATGGAAGGCTGAGTGGGAGGAAAAGGAGCTTCATCTGATGAGTTGCTTGAATAAAACTGAAGAAGAAAATGCATCAATGGAAGAAGAAGTAAACCGATTGGCAAATCTGCTAAAAGATGCTGAGAAAGAATCTTCTGCCAAAAAAGATGAAGAAACTTATTTGAAGAATTCCCTAAGGAAATCTGAATCTGAGGTGATTTTTTTAAAAGAGGTCCTTGGTGAAGCAAAAGATGAGAGCATGAGGTTGAGGGAACGTTTAGCGGACAAAGAAAATGAAGTACTGAACATTATCCGCGAAAATGAGGAGCTTCAAAGTAGAGAAGCTGCATCATTGAAGAGAGTTGAGGAGTTGTCCATACTGCTTGAAGAATCATTAGCCAAAAATGAACCTGAAGCAAGCGGAGATCTTTCTGATAGCGAAAAAGACTATGATATGCTACCAAAAAAGGTGAAATTCTCTGATCAAACGGAATGGCCTAAGATGGAACTTCCACCTTATCAATATGAGCAGCCTATTGATGAAAATCCTGAACAAGTCAAAATCACCTCACATGATGAATCAAATGGAAAGCTAAATGAACACGAGAGGAAAGCGAAGGAAGATGATGATTTGGCAAAAGGAGAGGATAAAATGTGGGAAAGAGAGGGAGAACAAGAAGAAAAATCAGAGTCCTATGAGAATGGTGACACATCTCCTATTAAGCAGCAAAATCTGAAGAAGAAAAAAGCTTTGTTTCATAAATTTGGAAATCTACTGAAGAAGAAAAATACCAGCAGCCAGAAGTAATTGATCAGTTATCAACTGTTTTCTTATTTGTTTATATTTTCAAATAGGGGCTTAATTACGTACAAAAAAAGTTGTATTATCTTTAGTTTTCTGTTCTTATTATTTGAGGAGTTTTGGTTTTCTGTTACAATTTGTCATGCTAGGAATATCCTTTATATTTCTGTTCAGCTTTATTGTCTATATATTTGGTTTCTGAAATTGCATTTAAACTAGTGAAGTTCATATTATGAGCAAGTGCACTAATTTTCTATTTGAAATCCAAATCTTTTCTATGACAAGCTTGGATAAATTTACTTGTCAAATTTAAGAAATTAGAGGAGATTTTTTAATTTTATTGTTTTAAACTATAGAAAGTTGAAAATAAATATTTATATATATAAAAAAAGGAACATTTTCTTCCAGCTAAACAAAAATAAGACAAAGAAAATGATATGAAGTAGGAGACATATTTTAAAAATCACCCCCTTCATTCATTTTTACTTATCCATTATACTATTTTAGAATGTTTAACAATACTTATTTGATTTACAAAATTAAGAGATAATTTTATACTTAATTTTTAATTTACTCTTATTATTAATTATAATCATTTTAAAGGTATTGTATTTATTATATTCAAAGAATAATTTAATAAATTACCCCTATTTTAAACGTACTACTTCCTACTCCCTCCGTTCACTGTTAATGTTAAAATTTTTCTAATTTAATTTTTATTTTTACTTGTCATTTTAGAGAAATTAAAATAGAACAATTTTTTAAAATCTATTTACTCCCAATTTACTTAAAAAATTAATGTTTTTGAAAAATGTAAGAATTTCTTAAAAATGTTTAATAATTAATTAATTTTTAAATTAACTAAACAATATTTTTTGAAAAAAATATAAATATTATTAAATCAAAAAATACTATCACTTGCTATTGATCTATTATATTGATAATATTAAATATATTAAAATTTTAATTATGACTTTAATAAATATATTTATCAATTAATAAGGTAAATAATGATTTTGGTGTACTAACCATTATTTTCGTGTCTAAGTCAAAATTTGATGTTAAAGATGCGTACTAGGAGTGTGTGCCGAATGAATAAAATTAAATGCCACGTGGGGCTCGATCTCAAGTCCTAGGATATCCAACGTGCCACGTGTCCCGCTACGATTTTTGTTCTGCCCCAGAAACACTAGTACCAAAACAAAATCTTTATCGTACAGCCTCCCAAAATCAGAAATTAAATCTTCAACATTTTCTTGCTTTTCATCTCTCAATTCAACCAATTCAATTAGATAAACAGTTATGTCTGAAAGACGGTTTCGCTTTGGTTACGTACTAGCATCGAAGAAAGTTTCAAGCTTTATTCAAGATTCACTCATCAAACATGCCCAACAAAAGGGTATTGATCTAGTCGCAATCGATCTTAACAAGCCATTAATCGAACAAGGTCCTTTTGATTGTATTTTCCACAAGCTATACGGTCCAGAATGGAGGAAACAGTTGGAAGAATTCGCCATTCGAAACCCAACCACCATTATAGTAGATCAAATCGACGCCATTGAAAAGCTTCATAATCGGCTCACAATGCTTGACGTCGTTAACGAATTGAAAATCGCAGGAGAAAACGAAACCATCGGAATCCCTATTCAGATTTTCGTCGAAGGAAATTCGCAATCCCTATTAGACGCTATCACTAGTCAAGGGTTACATTTCCCTGTCATTGCTAAGCCGTTGATTGCCAATGGCACTGCTGATTCACATCAAATGTCTCTGGTTTTGAAGCCTCAAGGGTTAGAAGGACTGAAACCCCCAATTGTTTTACAGGAATTTGTGAACCATGGGGGAGTTATCTTCAAGGTTTACGTAGCTGGGCAACATGTGAAATGTGTGAAAAGGAGGTCATTGCCTGATATTCCAGAGGAGAAATTGGGGACATTACCGAATTTGATATCCTTTTCGCAGATATCTAATTTAACTGCTCACGATCAGAATGATGATAGTTTTGCTGAACTGATTGAGAAGGCGGTGATGCCTCCGTCGAGATTTGTGACCAATGTGGCTAATCAGTTGAGGGATGCTTTGAAGTTGCATCTTTTTAACTTTGATATGATAAGGGATGAAAAAGTTGGAAATCGATATCTTGTCATTGATATTAACTATTTCCCTGGGTATGCTAAAGTGCCAAACTATGAGACTATGATGGCTGCATTTTTCCTAGATATTGCACGCGAGAAGTTAAAAAGAGAGTCTTGTTAGGCTTTTCATGATCATTATAGGACAGTGTAGTGGTTCTACAGTTAGCTTTTTACTGCTTTAATTTGTTTCAATGGCAGGTAACAAGTTTCCAGAAAATGGGGACAGCTCACTGCTCAGCTGCAGATGATGCTGAAGTGTTTGAGATAAACCTGCTTGTTGAGGTAGCTGTGAATCAAAAGACGCTAGCTGCTCTAATTTCGTAAAATTGTTAGGTGAAGTCTTACTGACTTTAGGGGCAATTGATGCTTCTCTTTTGTTGTCGTTTTTTCTTAAGTTTAGTAAATGGGATGTGGAATAATTTGGAACCGGATGACAATACTTCAAAGTTTCAACATGTTCTGTTGAATGCAGTTTTTGGTTTTGAGGAATTGGTGTTTTCAATATATGCTTAATATTGTGATTGCGTTTTCCTTTCTTGCTAATTCATTCAATATGTTGGTTGCCTTTCTGGATGGTTGGTTCAAGCAATCATCGAATTAGTATTTTGTAATCTTTTAAGATGCGGTTATTTTGTTTTTTCATGTTTGTTATGCAAAATGTTATTAATGGTTTCCAGTTTCCACAGTCGAAGCTGATGTGATTAGGCTTAGTAGAGGTGGTGGCTTGGAGAGCTAGAAAATTTGGTGTGTCCTGGGTTGGTAGCATTGTTTCTTGAATGGATTGCGATTTTATGGTTCGCTTAGATCACACTAACAGTTAACATCAAGTTTAAGTTCTTCTAGTGTGAGAATCTGAACGTTAGACACTACCAATTGTTAAGGTGTCGCAAACCTTATCATTCACCCACAGGACCTAAATTTTCAGGTCTACAATGTACAAAGCTAAGTTAAACATCTTAATTCTAACTTTTGTCATTAGGTAGGCACCTTCTAAGGTTGAATTTGTGACTAGACATCCCTGCTCGTGCCCATTAGTACTCACATAACTATTCTATACAGGCTCAGAAAAACTAGATGTGGTTCGACACATAATTAGCATATATGTAGATTAACTTTGCTTGATTATAACTTCTGTCTGGAAATTAGTGATGTAAGAATGGTTGGATCTGGGACTTGGTGGTTAAATGGTCGGGAACTTGCCATTTCTGGTACAATGTACTTGTTATATAACTATGATAGTGGTGTCTGAAGTGTGCTACACTTGTTACCCAAAGTGCCAGGGTAATTTAGCGTCTGTGCTGGCGTTACTTGTGTGGTTCTCTTGACAGAGCTTTTTAAGGAAGTCAATGTTTCTGAGTGCTGACCTGAAAGTGTTTTTATCTTGCCCCCATTGTTATACAACAGCTGATGCTGCAATTCGTTAATTGAAATGTTGGCTTCCTGTTGCTGCACATTATTAGAAAAAATCTTGTGCATATATGTAAGTCCTGAAAATTTTCGTATTCCTTATGTACATGTTTTTACCATCGAATGAGCATTCCCAGTGGAATCCCATACATAGGGTCTAGGGAGGGTAAAATGTATTCCAAATCTTATTATTATCTTTTAGAGATAGAGAACCTGTTTTCGGAAAACTCTCGTCTAAAAAACAAGCTCCACAAGCAGAAGATACTAGATATGAAAAAAAAGAAGATTAATAATGAAAAGCAAATAATAGTATGTAAATAGAAAAAAACTAACAAATATAAGACGAATAATAATAACACAAATAAGTACTCGTAATAAGAATTTAGAACAAATCTCGGTTATCTCAATTTGGAACTCATTGTCTACCTCTATCCGTGGAGGAATAACGTCCAATCGTCCATGAAAGGGAGAGACAACGAAGTACTACTTTTTTTCTCGACTTAATCTTAAGGTTTTATAGTCGTGCAAGTAATTTCTTGATAATCAGCTAACGGTAAATCATAAAATAATTATTTTTATACGTGTTGTAATGTTTAGTTGAAGTTAGTTCTCTTTTTATCTTTTAAATTGTACGTAAAAAATTTCAGCACGGATCACAATTATATGGTTTTAAATATAATTTATTATCACATTATCGAGTAATTAAAAAATTAATTTATTACTCTTTTCATTTTTTTTTAATTGTCATATTACGCTTTTTGAAAGTCATATTTGATTAATTTTCAAATTTAAATCTAAATTAAATTAATTTGATATTTAAAAATTATTAAAAAAATTTATTAATTGCAACCTTTTTATATCAATATGATGAGAGATTACATCTTAAAATATTCATTCTAAAAATGAAAATTATGACAACTAAAAGAAGATGAGAGAGTAAAAATTGGTAATTGATAAAAAAATTAAATCATTAACAAAGTAGCTAAATCAATAATCCATTAACAATTAAATTATATTCTATTCATTAGAAAAATAGTCTAGTTTAACTTGACATGAAGTTTAAGAAAAAAAACTGTTATATACCTAAATTAAAGGTACTAAAATACTCTTTAATCTTATAAATTTAAACATGTTAGCCAATAAAATAAAAACTAAAATATTATAAAAAAAATGAAATTGATTTTTTAAAACAAACAAAAAAGAGAAAAATAGAATATTTTTTTTAAAATAAAGGGAATAGATAAAATTTACATCATGTTTTTCACTAATTATCTTTTGTAAAGTCATAAATATATAGTATAATATTATTTTTTAAAAATATAAAATTTTAATAAATAAAAATAAAAATATGAAAAAAAGTTGAAAACATCATTTTAAATTTTGAATAATTTAAATATTAATATTTTTTTTAAATTTAATTAATTTGGGACGAGAAATATTAAAGTTGAGCAGTCCCAATTACTAAAATCAGCCTACTAGCGCCGACTCGAATTAGTAAACCAAAAAATGGTTGACGGAACAAAAGGAGTATATTTATATAATAGTCCTAACAAATGGGCGCATTTATTCTTTGAGTAATTCAGTCTGCTACTTCCTCTTTTCCCAATTATATTTTCTCTCTCATCATCTACTCGAATCGCGAGACCTACAAACCAATTTTTGGTGCCTCGCGTCTCTGCATACCAGGTGAATAAAACAACACCGTCAGAACGTCTCCGGACGGCGAAAAAATGGAAGGAGTTCATGAGATAGGAAATCCGCCTCCGCCTTTTCTGAGCAAGACGTATGACATGGTGGATGATCTGTCGACGGACTCCGTTGTGTCATGGAGTAAGAGTAATAACAGTTTCGTCGTCTGGAATGTGCCCGAGTTTTCTAGGAATGTTTTGCCCAAGTATTTTAAGCACAATAACTTCTCCAGCTTCGTCAGGCAGTTGAATACTTATGTTAGTAAATTGATACAATTCTCCTTCGCTTCGTTTTTCTTAGTCCTCCTATACTTCGATTTACGCTTTTGCTTGTGAACTTCCTGTTTGCACTGATTTACTTAAACCTTGAATAGTGCACTTTTTTTAATTGTTGGATTTGCTATGGTAAATGTTTCTGCGAATGTTTTTTACGTTTTTATGTATATTTGTTGTTTTAGGTGTTTTTACTTGGATCGCTTGTGTTCTAGCTCTCACTATAAGATAGCTTATTTGACTTCTATTTGTTGATAGCTTATCCTGAGATTTGAGATTTGTACGATTAGCACATTGAGGTGGAAATATGCAGGAAACTTGAGCAAATAGACAAAAACTTTCTATCTAATTGGAACAGAGTTTCTGATTTAGTATATTCTTCCAGAATATCATAAAGGTTTCAGGTACACTGGGTACAATGTGATACTGCAACAATTCTGTCCAGGTTTCAATGTTTTAAGTAATTGATCGACTATGAGAATCTCTTCTAATAACGATGAGGAATTATTTTCTTGTGTAATGCAGTTAATGCTTAATAAATTGTTGTCATTCTCTGTTGTCTTTCGGTTACAAATACTCTTTGATATATGTCGGGCAACCTTAACTCTTTTTACAATTTGCTTTCCCCTTTCATCAACCAGGGTTACAAGAAGGTTGATCCAGACTGCTGGGAATTTGCAAATGAGGGATTCCTTAAAGGCCAAAAGCACCTCTTGAAGACTATAAGAAGGAGAAAACCCTCTCAAATGCAAGTTCATCCAGGGACTGCCTCCCAAGTGCAAAGTTTATCTGTTGGATCTTGTGTTGAAGTTGGGAAGATTGGAATTGAAGAAGACGTGGAAAGGCTTAAAATAGATAAAAATATTCATAGGGAGGAGCTAGTCAAGTTGAGGCAGCAGCAGCAGGCAACAGATCACCGCTTGGAGAATGTTGGGCAGCGTCTTCAGTTAATGGAGCAAACAGAACAGCAAGCGATGTCATTCCTTGCTAAGGTCTTGCAGAGCCCTGGGTTTATAGCTGAACTGGTTCATCAACAGAATGAAGGTAAAAGACACATTACTGGGATGAATAAGAAGAGAAGATTCCCCAACCAGGAGGACGAAAATTATGCAGGCAAGCAGATCAGTACTTTGCATGACAGGCAGATAGTCCGTTACCAGCCGTTAATGAATGAGGCAGCAAAAACATTGCTGCAGAAGATCCTGAAAACTAATACATCTGGTAGGCTGGAAACCAAAGTTAAGAATACAAATGGTTTCTTGACTAATCGTGCCCGGTCTTCTGAAAATATATTAGAGGTTGGTGGTATATCCCCTCATATTTCTGAGTTTGCACTTTCACAATTGCCAACTTCTTCAAAATCTCATCTGATGTCAGATTCAAGATTTCCATTCAACTCTAGTTTATCTGTCATTCCTGAGATCCAGTACTCCCCTAGTCTGGTTCCAGGGGAATCCAAAGTCCCTCAGTTAAATGCACTCAATCCTCAAGCAGACCATGTGAACCCTGAATTTTCAGGACATGGGATCAATAGACCGAAAACTCTTGAACTAACTGACCTTAAGCAGTCAGAGACCTGTGATATGCCATACACTGACACAATGCAAGGTATTGTGGATGGTGTAGCATCCATTGTCCCTGATGAATTATCTACAGATGATGTCTTTTCAGACGAGATGCCTAAACTTCCAGGTATTAATGATATCTTCTGGGACCAGATTCTTTTAACAAGCCCTCTCACTGGCGATAAGGATGAGATGGGTTCTCTGGCATTAGAAGATGGTTTAGCAAAAGAAGAGGATGTTGCAGGAGTTAAAGATAATGATTGTGATAAGCTGAAGCATATGAGTCATCTTACTTAACCAGATGGGGCTTCTCGCATCAGGATCTCACAGTGAATGAAATTGTGAATTTTAGTTGAATCCGGGAAACATCAGAGGTAGAAAATTTTATTTGTTATTCACTATGATGAGCTTATTATCAGAGGTAGAAAATTTTATTTGTTATTCACTATGATGAGCCTATTACTTCCCTATCCCTTTGACAAACTGTTGTAAATTTCTTACCATTTCTTTAAATTTTTAATTTTTTCACACAAACTTTTTTTATTTTTAAACCGAACTTTTTGTAATTCTAGCTTATGCGAAAAACGATGCGTGCAGAACTCTTGCTCGAAATTTCTTGTTGAGTTAATTCTTATTTTGTTGTGGGAACAGAGATGTTTCTTTCGTTTTAGACTTTTATCTATTGACATTCTGTATTATATGGGTGGGAGGGTGGATGACATCTCGAGGTAGAGTCAGGTTTCAACATTTCTTCAATTCCTTTCAGGACCTTCTATTCTTAGGTCTGGTGTTACTTGCATGTTTTAATCTTTACAACATTATAGTTTTGCTTTGAGCACAACTACTAGAACCTTTGGCATGCTTGGAGAGAGCATTGGGACTTTTAAGTTTCTCATCATGTTGCTGTGGTTTTTGTCAGGTGAATGCACTGTACTGGTGGACAGGAATGCTTTTCTGGGGGACTGATCTTCACCAGAGATGAAGTTTTGAGTAGAAAAATATGGTATCCGCTTAATGCATTTTGATTCAAACAGTTGGAGTATTTGATATTCTAGTTACCATGCGAGGGCTGGAAAGGTTGCTAAATGATTGTCACTGGTGGGTATTATATAGAATTTACTTTTAACATAATGGAATGACAATGAGGATTTGACTCAGATGTAAGTACAATTTTCAAGAAATGTGATAAGTGTTAATCTGCAAAGGTCACCTTCAAGAGATTTCTCCCAGCATATAGTCGTTTCTCTTTTCCAGATCTGATGAGCCACTTTCTTATTATCAAATTAATATTTGGTCATTCTGAACATGTAAGTATTTGTGCTCAATTCTTTGTTTGCAGCCATTATTTTGGTTAGATTTCTCTTTATTGCTTGCTGTTTTCTGAGAAATAAAGGAAGAAGCTTTATTTTTGCATGTGCAAAGTTTTCATTTGGGTTATGGTCGCTGTAAACACTATGTGGGTAAAATTTTACCGGATTACCAATGTTTGATGGAGATTAATACCCACTGTGGTACATGCACTCAATTATGATAGAATCAATTTTCTCGATTGAATGAGGTCAGAAAGGATTAAGCACACTAGCCAATAGGTATATGGTTTTCCCTAGCTTTGGCTAGACGTTGATAATATCTTTCCTGCCAATTCAGTCAGGTGGAGGCATGGAGCTCAAGCAATAAATATTTGTACCCTTTGGTTGTGTAAATTAGATATACAACTTCTAGTCTTGCAAGGACAGAAGAATGTCACTGAGCTAAGGGAGGACTTGGAGGTTACTGTCTCTGAAATACTAGAAAAATGGTACTCCCTCTGTCCCAATGTATGAGACATTTTTCGTCGTTTGAGTCAAACAATTAAAGTTTGACCAGAAATTTTGCGCATGGAATCTTCAAATTTTTTGAAATGAAAATTATATATATGTAAACTACGTAAAAAGTACTTGTAAGTCACAACAATTGACAATTCAAAATATTTAACAGAGTAGGCTTGTTTGGATTTTGAAATACCACATAAATTGGGAAGGAGGGAGTAGTACTTAGTAATTTACTTGCTAATGGCGATTGTTGAATACCAATCTGTGGCTATATCTGGATCATTAAAACGAACAGGAGCTTTAATGCTATATTAGGAGTTATCATCTTATGACAACAGCCACGGGTTCAACCTCGGGAATAACCTTTTGTAGAAATTAAGATTACATTCAACCGACACAATGTGGTAGCTCACTTAGCGCACTGAACAGAGATGGTACTCAATGTCTATAAATTGTTTTACTGTACATCTGTACCTTGAAGGTCATTCTGACTGACAAATTATCTACATTAGTAGACTGATGCAGGTAGAACAATCGGAACCTGTACACTTGAGTGATGAAAAGGCTACAATTTCTCAATTTTGTAACTTGGAAGAAAATTCTTTATGCTAGCACCAGTACAATTATTATTAGCAGGATGACCCCAAATATCACCAACAACAAGCAGCTCTGCAAAGAAAATTTGGAAGCATCAATTTTGCCTCAAACTAAAGGCAATTTGTCAGCTATCATAGGACTAGCTTCAATATAGACTCTTACCATTGATGAATTGCATTGTTGGATTTTTGATGCCTTGGTAAGTTGCTTAGCTGCTTGTGCCGTTCCATCATGAGAGCTGTCAATATTGGAACTGATGTCATCTGGCAGATGGGTTTTAGGATGTTAGATCCATTAATAAGATTAGTTATAGTTGAAATTTTGGAGGAAGAACGACAAAGGTGAAGAATCGGAGATATTGGCTAACCGAGCATAGTTCCTTGTTCATGGACCAATAAAGCCAAATCCTTGAACATCTCATTCAGTTCACCTATCTGCTGCTGGATTTCTATTGTTCCTTGTTCTCTTTCTTCTATGATGGCCTCGTTAAAAACAATCTCATGTTCCAATTGTACGATGTCCTGTCTGCCATAGAAGCAAAGCGAGGGTTCACTATGAGCAAAAGAACTGGTAGTAGCATAAGGATTTTGTGAAAACATTAAGAAAGTAAGATTACAGCAACTTGCCTTGCCATACTGAGACGTGGTTGCTGAAATAAAGTTTTTAAACATACATTGTGAATCAATAAAGCAAAAAAGAGTGTGTACTTAGTTATCTCCTAACCTTTTGGATTCCAGAAGGATAGAACCGCTCTCGGGACTGATAGATGAACTTATCTGAATCTCTCTGCTTCTGCAAAATACAAATGTAAGATAGGAAGATAAGATCACATATGGATGCAATATCCAAGCAAAGGTGACCCACTGACACTGAGAAATTGGTAAATAATGGTATGGCTGAATAAATAGTTACTAATATCATTATTTGATCCTTTCATCGTACTGCAACTAGTCTGCAGGGCTCACTGACTCAGGGAAGTGTAAATTCAAGTTAGCTGCTTCTGAAAAGATAGAGTAGCAGCTTTGGTGAATGTACCATACAAGTACAAAGTGTTCAGTCGTACAACCTTAAAGGTTATTCCCATCAAGGTTTAAATTCTAGACCGGCCTCTGTGTAGAAGAATTCTCAGAAAGAAAGATGGCAGAAGCATTTGGAGTGGTTAATTACCTGGATGAAATGATTTCCCAAGGGATGGAAGGAGTGTAAGCTGCTTCTCTCTGTGCTGCAAGTTGCTGAGCCTTTTGAAACTTTCTAAGAACAGATTGGAAATCCTTAGCAAGCTTAGCATCGGCAATCTTCTTTGTGGCCTGAAGTATAAAAGAAGCGTTACTCACAAAATTCCCAATGTATGACGCATTCTTCTATCCTTGCTTTTTTTGTTCAAATATTTTATCCACTTACACTAGATTGAGAATGTCGATTAGATTCAATAGTTTGCTTTAGGTTAGCTGAAGTTCCTTTTATCAATTCCCCAATCAGCTGCCTCGTACTGTGGCTGCAGAGAAAAGCAAGAAATTAAGCCCTGTTAATACACGCAGCACTGTCAATGCCCTAAATAGCTCAATCAAGGAACATGAATACAAGTCTTTACAGCTTGTGGCGGAGTTGAATAGTGTCTTTGGGGGTTCCAAGGGTGTCAACTAGTCGTTGAAAGTTTGTCAAAGCTGTGTTTATTTGAAACACACCAGCTGCTATGGATTGACGATTATCAGAAGCAGAAAGATTTGGGATGGCTTGTTTTGTTTGTCGTTCCCATGATCCACTTTCACCCTGAATATACAATGACCTGCCTGATTCAAGATCTTCAAAGGTCATTTCTTCTTGCTAGAAATCTGTGTCTACGAAAAGGAGAAACAACATTAATGTGTTTGATGTATTTGGAAATGGGGGTTGCTTTTGAATTGAATTTGAAAATGCATGAGTTTTGCAAGAAAAGAACAGGGGAAGTGGGCGATGTGCCGTGCAAGTGAAAGTATTAGAGTACAAAACGACGAAAGAAGGAAGGTGCCTAAGCCTTAACGTCTCTGCTATTTCTGTGTTGCAGTTTGAGTTCGTCTTTAGTTTTGTCGTTTACTAATAATACTTCTGTTTTTCAAACAGATTTTTTTATCCCCCTTTTTTCTTTTATCAGACTGTTATAGTCAAGAGCACACGTATAAATTGTAAGCCAGAATCGACAAAGCTTATGAAGCCATATACATGTGAAGGTTGAAAATATTGGCGGTTATAATATTTGCGTTAAGAATATAGTGAATTGCGGAGGTCTATTTAAGTGCACCTGCAATCACTTGGAAAAGCTTGGAATAAAATGGGTAATTATTCAACCCAAATATTTATCCAGAACTAATGAAATTAATTTTAATAGTAAAAATTTAAAAAGATTTTCGTCCCATTTTATGTGGCACCTTTTGACTTGACACGGTGTTTAAGAAAAAATAAGACTTTTGAAATTTGTGGTCTAAAATCATTCTGAGAAATTTGCGTAGTTGAGATTCATTTCATTAAGGGTAAAAAAGGAATTTTAAAGCTAAATTATTTCCAATTAGAGTAAGATGACATTCTTTTTTGAACGAATTAAAAAGGAAATGGTGCCACATAAAATGAGACAGAGGGAGTATCAATTATAATTAATTAACACTAGTATATGTGAAATACATATATTTAGAACTCGTGAGTAAGCCAACTTTCTTCTGTAAATGGAGAATGAAATCAATTCATTTTGTAGTTAAAATTTCGAAAAAGACAAAAAGCAAGCACAGTGCATTAAAACTTTCGTTATGTGCAGAGTTAGGGAAAGCTCTGACCACAATGGTCTATTATACACAATGTTACTTTATCCAAGACTTTTTTCAACCCATGATCTCTTAATCGCATGCTAACAAATTTACAAGTTGGTCCATGGTTCGCCTTCGACAAAAATAAAATATTCGGCAATGTTCTTTTTTGTATTTTTCATAAATTTATAGTAGTAACAAATTGAGAATTGGTGGGTAAAACTTTCGTGTGGCCTTATTGGAAACAAACACCTGGTAAAGGTCAATAGCGTGTCCATTTGCCAATTTTTGCGTATAACACGTTCTATTTCTAACTCTTCCATAACAACATTTTTGACATCTCTCCTCTCTTCTCTCTTTTCTCTTTTGGATTCTTCCTCCAATTTTGTGTTTTTTTTTTCTTTCGATCTCCTCCAAATTTTCTGGAAGTGACCTGCTATTTTTTTTTAATCTGTATCGATGTCGGTAAGTGAATATCTCAACATCTCTATTTCTTTTAATTTGTCGTTACAAATGCTAACGCAAGACAGCCCGTGCACAAAACAATCCCAAAGGATTGTTAGAGATGTAAATTAGCTTACCTGTTTTCCATTTGTGACTTATGGTTCTATATATGAGATTCAATTTCATTTGTAAATCTCTTAAATACATGAACAAAGGACCAAAATAATTCAGTTAATATATACCCTTTTTGTAACTAGTATACAATGGGGGAGTCAACATTATTTCCGTCAAGGGTGTTCATATTTAGAACACAGGTAGGTGATTTTTGGGTGTTCAACAATTGATATGTATCAAAATATTTATATTAACCTATATACTCGAAAAAATGTGTTCATCGGACCATCTTGGGTGCATGCAGCTCCGCCCCTCCTAGTATATATAGGAAATTAGACACAACTTTTAATCTTATGGCAATGTATCCATAGGTGATAATAATATTCTGGTTAATTTTAGAACATGCAAGATTGATTTTTTCGGGAGATAGTGGAAAAGTTGATAAATAAGTCACCTTTACTTGGGGGTGGAACAATAATTAAGCCCTTTGTTGTGAAGTCTTGCTTATATTTTCTCCTTGTTTTATTGTGATAGGTTAAAACAGTGCAAGTGAGCAATGTTTCTTTGGCTGCTAAAGAGCAAGATCTCAGGGAGTTCTTCTCCTTCTCTGGGGATATTGAATATTTAGAGATGAAAGGGTTAGTTTATTTATTTATTTTTTGGGTTTTTCAGCATCTAACTTATCTTTACAAAAGATTTTATATGGTCAGAAGTGCTAATATAGAAAAGTAAGGTGATAAACAGGGGTAGATGTGCCTATTGAAGATGATTAGTGGTTTATTTTATTCCCTTACGTGTATTTTACTTTCTTGTTAGCGAGTGTGAGCGGTCGCAAAGTGCTTATGTCACGTTCAAGGATCCTCAGAGTGCAGAGACTGCAGTTCTTCTTTCAGTATGTAAACTCTCATTGATCTTGGCATTCTGTAACTTTTTTGTTGTTGTTAATGTTAGTTAATAAGTTTCTATAGTTTCCAGTCTGATTTATTTAATGACGATAAAGCTGTAATCTTTTTTGATGAAGTACTCCTTTTACATCAACGATGTACCTAGTGTAGTCTCACAAAGTGGGGTATGAAGAGGGTAAAGTGTACACAAATGTTAACCCGACCTCAAAGGTAGAGAGGTAGTTATGATGGTCGTGTCTTTGAGTATACTACACAAATTTTATAAAAGGTACACGACCTTTGTGCCAGTTAATTTAGCAAACATGTATGAGCTACTGCCCCCATTCCTATTTCTAAGTCCTTCTGAATTATCACTTTGTTTCCTCAATGTGGAATATAGTTTTTTCAGGTGAGACAGAATGGAAATATTGAAGTGTCCCTATTGTAAAATTCTGAAAATGGCACTAGTAGGTTAGCTCACATTGTTTGTGTTTTTGTGGTTGTCCTGAATCTTCCCATTTATTATTTGGTTGTTGCCTCATCTGTCCATCTGGGATGAATTCAGATTTTCTTTCAAATTTAGGATATCGCTAAGGTTAAGAATGAAAGGATACTGCTTATGTTGAGGAACATCAAATGAGTTGATGCACAAAAATGGCAACAATTAGCTGCATGTTTTTACTGTTTCTCTCGGTTAAACTGGCATGTAAGCTTTTGAGACCATGTACAAGGAGCTATAAGAGCTACTCCATCCGTTTACTTGGATAAATACTTCACACACCACTGCCGGTTGGTATCTTCTTTGCAATTAGTTTTATTCACTTGTAACCTTTTCTTTTCTGTAAGAGCAATAGAAGTTTCAAAGAGGTCCCATATAATCTACAGTTGATTCAGTTGAGAGTCATCACATAACTTTTGGTTCTTCCCAACATAAGACAAATGTTAGCATTTTTGGCCACACAGGGGTGAGGCGTGGGGGAGATAAAGTTCCATTCCTTATTTCATATTAATAGAAGCTTACGGTAAAGAAATGAACTTTGGCCTAACTCAATCACAAAAACTAGCTCATGAGGTGGGCAAATAAGTAGACTAACAAATCATCCATCAACTCAATGTGGGATTCTTCTATATAAGGTGAGGATTTTCCAAGACCAAATAAGTAGACAAACAACTCATTCCCCAACCCATGTGGGATTCCTTTTGTATGAGGCGAGGATTGCTCAAGACCAAATAACTGAATAAGTAGACAAACAACTCATCCCTCAACCCGACAAGGGAATCTTCTCTATGAGCTTCCAGTTTTCACCTCCTTTAAGTATTTATTGGTTCGGGAAGCAGTCATAGTTGTATGTATCTTGACTGGATGATTTATGGATTTTCTCTGTGTTGTTAATGTCTATTTTTTATTAATTCTTCTTTCGTGCATGTTTAGGTATCAGCTTGTCTTTCTTCTTTGTTTTCTTTGGTGTGTACGTGAGGGTGGAAGGGGTATATTAGGCAGATGACAAAAGTGTTTTATCGCAATGCAGCTGACAGGAGATTTATACATCCCCCCTTAGCAGCAAAATTATGGTTTCACTTTTAGCACCAAGCACTTAGAAATGCTTAAAGTCTTGAGGTTTACCATTGCTTCCAGAGAATAGCACAAAGTAACTGGCAAAGCGTAAAAGCCTAGGTCTATGTTACTTGCGTATGGCCTTCTTACTTCGGCATGATGGCTTTAATAGAAGGATCAACATAACTTCAGGGGAAATTGCAGTTTAAAAATTAAGGTACTATATTACATTTCAGCATAGTCTAAAAGTCAATCAGTCTTTTAAAAGAAAGCACACAACTAAGGAGTTTGGATACTTATCTAATGAACATCTTATTGACAATTTTCCCTATGGATACTCTTACTGTTTTACTATTAAAGTCAGACTTGGTCAGATGTTACAGAGTAAGGAAACTTTTCTACACTTACAAAATCTGTACCATCATTTTTTTCTCGTCTTCTTCTATCCAGTTAAAAATGTTGTAATAGAGATACAGATAAAAGCAAGAGCATTCTAGTGTAAGTATTCTTGGTTGTTCACTTGGCTTATGTGCTGTTTGATTACAAAGATGAATTGTTTCCAATTCTGAACGTGTCACTTTGCTGCTCCGATTTTGCGATTGATAAGCTCGCTTGGTGTTTCTAGGGGGCTACAGTTGTTGATCAGTCCATCTCAATCGTCCTAGCACCCGAGTACAAGCTCCCACCTACAGCTTCCGTATCACCAGTTGTACGTATAATTTTATGTTTGAAGCAGAGTTTCCAGCTTCATTCATCACATGGTTGTCCATAAATGGTGTACTGTTTATATGCGCAGCCAACTGAAAGCACCGATGCAACCGCGGCTGGATCTGCTATTCAAAAGGCAGAGGACGTCGTCAGCAGCATGTTGGCAAAGGGCTTTATCTTGGGCAAGGACGCAGTTGGCAAAGCCAAGGCACTAGATGAGAAACACAAGATCACATCCACTACCTCAGCCACAGTTGCTTCTTTAGACCAAAAATATGGCCTTAGCGAGAAAATCAGTACAGGAGCGACCCTCGTGAACCACAAAGTGAAAGAAATGGACCAGATGTTCCAAGTCTCTGAAAAGTCAAAAACTGCTTTTGCAGCCGCTGAGCAGACAGTTAGCAATGCTGGATCCGCCATCATGAAAAACAGATTTGCTTTGACCGGTGTAACCTGGGCTGCAGGTGCTTTGAATCGGGTCACTAAGGCTGCCGGGGAAGTGGGACAGAGAACAAAGGAAAAACTGGCTGAAGAAGAAAGAAGAACTTTTACAAAAGGTCATGCACAAGAAAATACTGCAACTTCAACAAAACGTAATTTGCTAGAACATTCTGCAGATTCTGCTAAAGGTGATGTGCAAGAACTTTCTGCAGCTTCTGCTAAAAGTGATGTGCAAGAACTTTCTGCAGCTTCGGCTAAAAGTGATGTGCAAGAACTTGCTGCAGCTTCGGCTAAAAGTGATGTGCAAGAACTTTCTGCAGCTTCTGCTAAAAGTGATGTGCAAGAACTTCCTACAGCTTCGGCTAAAAGTGATGTGCAAGAACTTGCTGCAGCTTCTGCAAAACAAGAACATCCCAAGTCCCAAACTGGAATTGAGGGATCTAGCAGTCCCTCTCTTCCCCCAACAGCTTAATCCTACATTATTTTGAAAGTGAAAATGCACGATTTACGCTAGTTTGCTATTTGAATTTGGGAAAGTCGTTATATTTGGTTTGATCTCAAATGTGATACTTATACCTGGAATGTTAAAGTAATGGCAATGTTTATATATCTTATTTAAGCAAATAAAACTATACACTGAGAAGAGTAAGACGTTTATTACATCGATAAGCAGAGTGAAAAGAAGAAAAGAATGACGGATAGCAAATAAAACATCAGAAATTGATGTTTCATTCTGAATTATGGAACAAATTAGGTAGAAATTGTGTAACAGAAATAAAGAATGTAGAACAGATTAGGTTCCTTTAATGTTCTTTTTTGCATACGAGTTATTCTTAACTTGTAAATTTCAATGATCATATGTTTGTTTGTATAACAGGAAAATAATATTATTATTTTTTAAAATTCCAAAATGTTTAGTATGTGGTAAAGCATTCAGATGAGTCGTTCTTTTGATATTCCATTATTTAGATAAATGAATAATATATGGACAACCCTTCAATAAGCCATAAAATCTCAAATTTGTTCAGTTTGATGTGTATAAATAGAGAATATAATATATTTTGAATAGTAAACTTATGTAAATGAAATAGGCACATGAGACCACACACAAAAGTTTTTCCGTACAAATTTTAAATGCAAGAATCAAATAGAAGCCTGAGAATCTATCATGTGTTTAGTCGTTCAATTAAATCAAATCTAAGTTTAAATGTCTAAATAAAAATTTTTTGATAAATTTAAACTGTTGTTGATGTACTAAATAAAAGAAAAAAGTACACAAAATAGACCTAATGTTAAAATTATTTACCCTTAATAGACCTAATATAAATTATTTACCCTTAATGGACCCATTACCCAAACTATTTACCTTTCTACCTACATAACCCTTTTTATTTCGCGTGCTAACGTCATGCTGACATCAGTATAAATACTATAAAATATACTCTGGCGGTATATATATATACCCTGGCGGTATATATATATATATACCATGGCGGTATCATATAGAGCTCAGTCCTTTATGATACTCTGACAGTATATTGATACCCAATTGGTATATAGGATTTTTTAAAAAAGAAATAAATAAGAAACAAATAAAAAAAATTATTAAATTTTAAATTAGTAAAAAACATATTTGTTATATACTCTGTCGGTATATTTATACCATTTTGGTATCATATAGGATTGAGCTTAATCATCTGTGATACCTATTTGTATATGTATACTCTATTGGTATATCATACAAGCAGGTGCTGACGTCAGCATGATATCAGTGCACGAATTTTAATATTAGGAAGACAAAATTTTAATAATATAGAAATACAAAATATAAAGAAGTATATAAATATAAATAATTTAGCTGAAATCCTTAGGTCGCTGGTTCGAATCCGGCAGGTAGGATAATAATTTTTTTTTTGAAAAAATATGTTTTTTCTCTACCGACATGTTTAAAATGACGAGATAAATGGACTTTTTAATATAGTTGACATATCTTTAATTTAAACTCACAAAATTCAAATTTTATTATATTCTTAAATTTTGTGTGTAAGTTAAAATAGATAAACAAGTTAAATGTCCTTTAACATGTTATATAATGTTACCCACCATTTGTTTTGGATACTTGGAGGCTACTTAAAATTTCATATCTTTATTGAGAGGAAATGCTCTTCTATGATCACTTATAATGAAAAAAATTAATTCCGTCATATCTTATCCATATCATTTTCATCTCTTAATTTATCATATTTCTTAAAGAAAGCAAAGATCACTGTATCCTCGTCAAGTATTCTATGAGTGGAGTTTGAGGAAATAGAGTGTATGCAAATTATTTTTTACCTCGTGAAGGTAGTTTGATTGCACTTTTAATATTTACAGAATGGAAAAGAGCGTAAACTATTTCGATTGGTACAGAACTATCCTCTATCTACCTTTTCACTCCACACCCCACATCAACCTTTTGGCCCGTCCCAACTTTTAATCCCAACTAATAACTTTAATTACAACACTCTTTGTGCTGGAGAAACAAATATATAGAGCGATTTCTTAGCAGAGTTACCTACCATATATGCAGTAGGTATGAGGCTAATTAGTTGTTGGAGCAGCAAGCTTTGCATGGTTAGGCTAAACTGCATCACATATGCTCTTTATTACCCATGATAATAAGATAATCAAATACTCTTCAAACAACCTAAGTCTAACAGTACATTGACAAAGAACAAACCAAACATGGCCAGAAATCATATGATCTTGACATTCCTTCTGAAGTTGCTGCTATCATCTGTCTCTACTGCCACAAACAGTGCCTCGGAAATCCGCCAAGCCATTGAGGAGATGAGGACAGCCAATTATTTCACCTTTATAATGCTGATTAACATGGCCCCTGCTGACCTTATTCAAGGAAACATCACTTTCTTGATGCCAAGAGACAGGACACTCTCTCAAACATCAATCCAAGAAAACGACGTGGCAGATTTCTTGCAACGGCATTCCATACAGTCACCATTGCTCTTTGACCACCTCCAACACTTCCCAACAGGCTCCATGCTACCAACTTCAAAACCCAACCTTTTCCTCAGAGTTAACAACTCTGGATACATGCATTTCTTTCTCAACAATGCCAGAGTCGTTGGTCCAAATATCTGCACCAGAAGTGCTTCCATCAGATGCCATGGCATTGATCAAGTCCTGGAAGCTGCCACTTTGCCATCTGATCATAATGCCAGTCTTCCTGTGCCTCCACCTTGTGATCATAACATAACGAGTCCGCCCTTTGGGCTGGATGTATCACCTTTTGCAATGCCACCACCATCAGCACCACAGCCAATAAGTAGCAACACTAATCCAATCCCATCATCAGCTCCAGCACTGAAATCTGCTTCAAGTCAAAACGGAATAACTGGACTTATTTGGTTGCTGATGGCCGTAAAGTTGTCTCTTTGATTGAAACATAGGCTTCAAGTCGAATCAAAGCAAGAGAGCAAGCTTGTATATGGAGACCAAACGGATACAATGACATATTTCTGAATTTATAATGCATACTGTACTTCTAGTCTATTAAAACTTGTTTGTTTTGACACTTTCTTTAGATGCTCCAATGGTATCTTCTCTTAGGTATCAGGTTTGGACTAGATAAAAGTCCACAAACTACTTTTTTATTAAAAGTGTTTGAAGTATTAATTGAACAGTACTGTTTTATTATGTTAGTTTGGATTTGAGAAACCGTGGAATGATCTAAAGTTCCTGGTTGCAAAAGAAAGGATCTCTAGGACCCTTTCTTTTAGTTGTAATAAATTAGGCCGTTTTGAAAACCTATTTGTAATAGCTAGTACTAATTATGATATGGTGTTAAAAGCTAGTACTAATCGTAATATGGTGCTAGAACTACGACTAGTGATAATGTACTAACTACTAATAGTAGTAACCATATAATTCCCGGGTCGTAGTCATATATAATATATCTCGTTTTGCCAAAAAGAAAATTTCCAAATACATCGACTTGTGGATTGTATTTTTATGAAAGAAACCAAGTGATTTTGTATTATTTGCAACAATCTTGGTAATAAATCAACAACATTTTTTTTAATTTGTATTATCGATTTCACTTCAACTTTGAAGATCCTA
>DF357417.1:10833-25230 GCA_000787875.1 Solanum virginianum | reverse complement strand
CTCCTAACAGGAGAAATAAATATAAATTCCAATCATATGATGATATGTTTTCACAAGGCTACTCTTCTTTAATTAGAAGTCTGAGTTCGAGTTTTAGAAAGTATTTTTCTTCGAACGGGGCTAAACATACACTAATTCAACAAAAAAAATCAAAAGAGAAAAAAGAATTAGTCCCACAAAATAAATCACAATGTCAAGTTTGACGTATTCCATTTGGGGGGCTAAAAGATGAACAAAATTAAACCAAAGAAAGAATTGATCCAAAAAGTTCCCAGTATTTTGCAACTTCCAAAGTATTCGATTTCCAGGGCTAAGAACAATGGAATCAAAGAAACAGTAAATAAAAAAAAAATAAGAAGAGAAAATTTGCAGAAACGAAGGGAAAACAACGCTACCTTCTCTTCTGCAATTATTCTTCTGTTTCTTAAATAAATTTGTGAGATCACCAAATCATAGTAACGTATTAGCTTGGATCGTTAACGTACACTCTCCAATTTCATCTGATTCGCTTTTGGAGGAACGAGTGAAGAAGAAGAAGAAGAAGAGAAAAGGCAAAAGGCGTAATGGGGCAAGCCTTTCGGAAGCTATTTGATACCTTCTTCGGCAACTCTGAGATGAGGGTATACCCATAAACACCCTTGAATCTTTTTTCCTTTCTATTTTATGATCAGTTATGATTTTGCCAATTTGAGTTTGTGGGGCTTCTTCTTAGCTAATGGGTTTCACTTCTCTTGGTTCAGGGTAGAGGAAAGGGATGTCTACTTAATTTTTTATGTATATTTTTTCCATTTAAACAAGAAAGACGTAAACTTTAAGTGACCCTCACTTTAGATCCAGGTCTAGTTAAGAGACAATAAATTTATCTGTTTTTTGTTTTCCTGTTTCAGCTATTGGACTGTTACCTTAGTTACGATTCTTGTCTACCTTTGGTTGTCTCTACTCTTACCTTAATTGAGTTTCTTGTCTGAGTAAGGGATTTAGGGGAAGGAGTTGGGAAATTTTAGTAGCTTAGTAGGTTGGCTTACCTGAACTTTCACCTTATTGTAAGAGTTTGATTCTTCACATTGTGATCCCCTACCCGCAATTTATGTTTTTAAAAAGGGGTTACGAGTTGTATATATATTAAATAGTTGTGAAGGTTTCTTGTTTTTTAATTTTTGGATACAACGTAAAAGCTTTCTTCTATTTATTGATCTGAATATCATCCATTATTTTAAGATCTTCTGTTTTTAAGGTTTGAAGACGAGTTCCTCTCTTCCCCTACTATTTGATAGCTTCCACTCCATCATTTTACCTTTTGTTTGGTCATTTCTGAGTGGATACTAGTGCTTGACGTATTGCATCTCAAGTATATAACACCCTGGCTATATACTTTTGAGGAAATTGAGTGATATAAAGTATTAACTTGGTTGATGTTGTTGAGGACTGAATGTGATATGCGGGGTTGAATTTAGCTTTTAAAGCTTCTTCATGCATCTTACGGCAAAACTATTCGTCCCGGGTTTTCAAAATTAATTTATATTGTGATTTTACTCAACAGAGCAGGATTAGCTCTCACTGTACTGGCTATCATATTTATAGTACACCAACCTATGAATTGATCTGTTCATTGTAAGATAGTTAGAGAACTTGGGGTTGATTTCCTTGTGTATCTTTAATCCAACTATTGAGGGTTAAGGTTGCGATTGTAGACATTGAGTAAACAGTGCGTAGAGAATAAAATTAAATAAAGTTGCCTTACAGAAAATCATCTATTGGAAACAGATACAGGATGCATCATTACAAATGGCAATTTTGATCTTTTTATTTTGGTCAATTTCCATTTATCAAGCAAGATCAGTGCTCACTCTTTTTCTTCATTAGCACATTACTGTTTCTTCCTTTTGGCGCACTGCTGTTGGTAGTAGTTCTTGTGCACAAGTGCAGTTGCTAAGGTTGCTTCCTTTATGGCTTCAATTTAATGCACTGCTGTAACTAATGTTTTAACTTGGTCTTGTAATTCACTTGGTTGATCTATATTGTTTTTTCTCTCTAAGTAGTAAATTGGTTTCATCAAAATAGAAAACAATATATACTGAGGCTATTTATGGAAGAACCGGTGAAGATTAGCTAAAAGTACCCATTCATTTCCTATGTCGGTGGGATAAAAAAGTAAAGCCCCATTTCCTTCAATGCCATTCCTTTTCCTCCAGGGTTCCATTTCCACATAATGCATAATGCCAGCTACCAAGTGGCTTGATATTTCGCAGTGACCTCCCAGTTCAACAGAAGGCCTCTAAAATGGCCATCTTTAGATCAGTAGAGACCTTCAATGTGTCAAAGATCATCTCATCTTTTCCATCATACTTATTTTTATCTTTTCAAATAGGTAATCGTCATAAATTTGTATGAAGTACTATCTCGCGTATACTATGTCTGCTGTATGTTTTTAGTCTACTAATGCAGTTCCCAAATTACTGGCAGCATAGGGAGGGACTTGGGGAAGGGAATGGAGAATTTCTTGGAGGAAAAACCAATTTTCTTTCTGCAATGACATTTTGCCATCTCTATAATGAAAATGATTACTATACATGGTTGGATTGTTCTGTGTTCTAGCAGGTTTATTATGAAGTGATGCTTAGTTCTTATCATCCATCCATCAGCTTTCATAGGCCATTGTCTTATGTTCGACGCCTCTTGTCTCTAATTATTTTCTTAGCAGATTATTCTTCTCATATGTGTAATTAATTATCTTTTGCCTTCTTCTGTGTTTACTATGATTTGCTTGGCATAGGTTGTTATGCTAGGGCTGGATGCGGCTGGGAAAACAACTATATTGTACAAGCTGCACATAGGAGAAGTTCTGTCCACAGTTCCTACTATTGGTATGCTATTGCTAAATCTTCGCTCACAGTAGTGTGGCACTTTGACTCTGAAAATGTTTTGTTGGAGCTTCAGTTAAGAATCTGCTTGCATTGATATTGTTCTCGACTTGACACTTTGCGTTTTTTAAATTACTTGTTGCTTGGTAAATTTGAAGTTTAAACTAATTGCAATATGATCTATCAATGTACTTACCAAAAAAAAGAGGCCTGTCAATATCATAGGCAAAACTTTAAAAAAATAAAAAGAAACACCAACATCTAAAGATATGGTAGCTTTGTGACTTATGAGAACCCTAAATAGCTAATAGGGAGTTGTATCCTTCTGTATCATAATGTAGATCCTAATATCACTCAATTGTGCTGCATTGTATCAAAATGCTTCAATTTTAAATACATAATGGTTAAGTTATAAATGAATTATGAGAGAAAATGGGAATATGGCATTACCTAGGATTGGGTTGATCTAATTGGATGCATGGTAAGATTTGCTGAGCTATTTTAATTCACTATGCAAAGGGGATCTTTATTACCGGAAGAACCACATGACAGTTTTTTGTTTAAGAAGTATTCTTCGTCCGTTGAAAAGATTGCGTGAACAGTTGTTACAAATAAGGTAATTTGATGGCCATGCTAGAGTTAGTTAAGAGCTTCATCAACCAAATCATTGTTTTTCTTTTCTTATTCTCTGATTGGATGTAAGTTCTTTTATTTCTTCCTAATTATGAGGCCATCACATAAGATCACATTATAGTGGTTGCAGAAGGCGCAAAGGAATCTCAAATTTTGCAATAGAAATTCCTTGTTGTTTGGAATATCGCAAAGTTTTACAGAAATATGTAATTGTGCACCTATGAGCCCAAGTGAATTCCGGTAAATGTCATAGCTGACTGTATATGCATGGCATGCAGGTTTCAATGTAGAAAAAGTGCAGTACAAGAATGTGGTTTTTACTGTGTGGGACGTTGGTGGACAAGAGAAATTAAGGCCACTTTGGAGGCATTATTTCAACAACACAGATGGACTGGTAAAAATATATATACACACATATTAGATTGTATCTGTGTCGACTAATACACATCTACTGTCAATTTTAATTTGATTCCATAGGAAATGATGAATTGTCCCTCTTTTTTCCTCATAGCTGCTATTACCTAAAAGCCACCTAGGAAGCTTAATTCCTGAAGGGTAATAAGATATTTTAAATGGGAAAACGTGATATACTATTTGAATCATCAGTGCTGAATGCTTTAAAAATAAACCAACATTTTCCGTTTTATGTGAACTGCCTTTAACTGCTTGTATATCCTGTCTTTATAAAATGGTTATTTCTGTTTACTAAGTGCTTTGTTGTTACAGATTTATGTTGTTGACTCTTTGGATCGAGAGAGAATTGGAAAGGCAAAGCAAGAGTTTCAGGTTCTGTTTTTGAACTTTCATCTCTTTTTCCCAGGTACAATGGTCATTTACCTACTGAAATCTTACTCTTAATGTGTTTCAGGCAATCATTAGTGATCCATTTATGCTTAATGCTGTCATCTTGGTTTTCGCTAACAAGCAGGACATGGTAAGTTTTTGATATCAGTGGGTTTGCGCATCAACAAAATGCAATTAGTTACTTGTTATCTATTGTTCTCTCTTTATGTACTGTTGAAAGATAAACTAATAGGAGAACACTACTAAATAAATCCCAGACAATAGATAATCTAAGATTTCGCTTTTATAATAAAGTTACCTTCTTTGTTTTTTTTAAAAAAAGATACTAAAAGATTTTGCGGAGACATTATTGTGCTTATTATCAGATCCTATGTCCTGGCTTTTGTAAGCTTTGACATGCTGTTTTGTTCATTAAGCTTTCCTGTGTGTGATCCACAACTGATGCTTGATATATTCTGGAACTTGATTAGTGAAAACAAATTGGTGTGGTGGAATCCGTATCTCATGAGGTAGATGCTTATGTTGTTTTACCTCGTCGTCACCACTAATTCAAGAACTAAGGAACAGGCATACCCCCTTCCTTTCATTTTCTTCCAGTCCACAATAGGAGTAAGTCCTTTTTCCTTTCCACCAAAACCTTTCCAAAGTAGACTGTCATAATAATTAAATTGTTTGGGATGCTTAAATGCAAGCAAATCAGATATTCAGATTCCATATCTTAGCATAATGGTATGATTGGTAAAAATGTAACGCATGGAATTAGAATAGGATGACTGAAATGGATGAGTGCTACAACAGTGTTATACAATCAGTGGATCCTGCGTAAATTGAAACATCAGTTCCATGAAGTGGTTGAGAGACCAACAAATTTTTATGGGAGTGAAAGTTCGGCCATGAAGGTCTTACATATTCTTAAATTAAGTCTCGATAGAATGAAGGTTTAATTGTTGTTGGGAATGTTCCCAATATTGTTTGAGACTTGTGTAGATGTAAGTGTGGGATTTAGAGAATCTTAAGCTTTAGGAAACCTGCCATTGTTATTTTCAACCAAAAAAAAACCTGCAATTGTTGCCAGAAGTATTTTGTTTGATTAAAGTCGTGTAGGCCAGTATATAGATAAGTGTGGATTTAGAGAACCTCTAATTTGCAAGAACAAAATGTATTCATTTTTCTCTTGTTTACAGATTAAAAGAAATGAAAGAAATGGATTTGATTAAAGCATAGTGGATATAGACAATTCGTATAGCTGAAGCCAACTGGTTCTGGGATTGAGTATCAGTTGATTGATTCATTCATGGCAACAGACTACCTATGCTTATCCAAAGGGAATGATGAGAAAGGTGCCAAGGGCAATGGCCTAGGCCCTAATGTAATATTCCAATCAAGAAATAAGGTTATGACAGGAAATGCAACCTAGCCTCACAAGAGAAGAATGATATGGATGTCATTTCAGTATATATTCCCAAAGTTTACTCTTGGTCTGAATCTCATGCTAGTTTGTGTCTACATATTTATTTGTTTAGGGTGCAAAAATACAAAGGATAAATGCCATACAATATTAAAAGAAACACACATATGCATGGAACTTAATATGATTTAGAAGAAGCAAATCAAATGTCCCCTCTATCCCCTTTCCTTTTCTTATCTCGTGTTAAATAGATACTTTTATCACCTCGATCCTCTTTGTTTAGTTTTTCCCTAATTTTGGACCAGAAAGGAGCAATGACTCCAATGGAAGTGTGTGAAGGCCTTGGTCTTTATGATCTTAAAAACCGAAAATGGCATATACAAGGTGCATGTGCTCTTCGAGGTGATGGCCTATATGAGGGACTGGACTGGTTATCGAGCACTCTGAAAGATCTCAAGGCTGCTGGGTACTCTTCAGTGGGCACATCAGTTTTCTGATTGATCAGTTCAACAACTTAGCCTTTATGTCTTCAAGATTGTGGCAGTCATCCCTAATCTGTTGATCTAACTTTAATTTGCTTTTGCAGGCTTACTTAGAAGAACCTATTTTGAGGGGCAAAGCTGAATACTCTTCCATCTGTAAATTAAAATGCCTGATCTCTCATCGAACATTTTTACTTGTTCTTTTGGGTCTGTGCTTTTATGCAGGGGAATCCTAAGCTAGGTCGAAGCTTGATTTTTGATTCTGCTTTATGCTGAAATTTGAGCCTTCTAATTGGTCTTTCCCCATACACGAAAAATTGTGGCTGTTAATACCTACTGTAGTATTTTAAATATGTATCCTTCCACATGAAATAGGTGATCAATGATTTCCGTAACAAGCACGCCAATCGATCCACCCTGGTTAATGATAAGTTTGTCCTATATGTATCTTATCATTGACATGGTGTTTCGGAGATGTTATGAAAGGACCAGTTGACCACTTGAAGGGTCTCCAAATCTTGATGAAAGTGCTTTAGAGCACGTATCATAACGTTAAGTTTTCAGTCTCATGGCACTGTCTTAAAGAGGACAAGGCAAATATAACCTACAAAGCTATAAATTCATATAACTTGAAGAGAGACATCACAAACAAGAAGTGCAACTGACAAAATAGAACATGGTAACTTCACATTTTCACAACACATGGTAGTTTCTCAGTTATTTTGCCTTAAGTAGTTAGTTTCTCACTTTCTTGAACCTTTTAGAAGAGTTGTTTCTAGGATTGAGCTTGACATGTGGTGCATCTTTTTCTTTCCTTCCTTTCCACTTTGCTATTGAGTTGCAAAATGCATAAAAGTTGTTATAAATGAATGTACTACTTGATTTCTGCCAAGCACTACTAGATTCTTTGCCAAAAGTTGAATTAAAAGGGAAGACGGCGAAAGATTGCAACTGTTAGACTGTGTTACCCGTCTCAATTAGAAAGGGGAAAAAAAGGAGGGGGAATTGCAACAGTTATGAGTGTGCCAAGTTATTTATTTATCAAATCTTCCATGCTAGTCTCAAAGTCACAAGTAGTTGGAGAGAGACTATATAGAATTCGGGTGAATTGAAAAGAGATATGATATTCATCAGAATTTTCGTTTTTCATACAAGTATTGTAAAATAAACTCAAGTAATGAAAAAACAACAGGGATAATAAAAATTTTGAAGTCTCAAAAGTAGCAAATCAAGAAGATTTGCAAGGCTGATGATCATCTTCTATCTTCATTCCACTCAAGGTTCACTTAATGGCAGGCGGAATGGTCTGCCCCTATTATGAGCTTTAGTTTTCGTTTTCACTAGTCAAACGGTTTTCTGGAAGTTTTTGCAAGGCTGATCTTGATCTTGCTACCTGTGAATAGAAAAAACAACTCAATTACAACCACAAGTAAAGAAGGAACACACAAATGAAAAAGAATATTAGCTGATGTTGTTCTTACCTCCTTTCCAGTAGGATGTTTTGAGATCGTTAGATCTTTCAACATTTTTGTAAGCTTCCTCAAGCTTAAACTTTGCAAAGATTGCTCATTGTCATTGCCAGCAGTGCCTTTGTTTTCTTTAGTACAAACCAAGTTTTCCTTGTTATCCGAAACAAGTATCTGTCCTACGCTTGTCGCTGCTGATGAATTCTCAAGTGTTTTCTGAGTGATGAATTCTGAATTTGTGCTTGCCAAAGCGAAGACCGGTTCTGGGGCAGCATTAGGTACGAGGGAAGCCGGGGGAGGAAGTGCTTCCCCATGATCAACACCATATTCTTCAATGGATTCTTCTCCAGCAACTTCTGTATTAGTTTCTGAAACATGTAAATACTGCTGACTTCCACTCACCTTAACCTCACACTCGCCTTCCTGGGCAGCATCAGGAATGAGAGGCAAGGGCGGAAGACTATGAGCTGCACTCTCCACAGTAGCTTTAGCATAATCAACTTCAAATTCTTCCATGAATTCTTCATCTCCAGCAACTTCCAGAGAATCAGCTGGTGCATCCATGTTAGCCTCAGTACAATCATCATATTCTTCCATGGGTTCTTCTTCTCCAGCAACTTCTGGAGCATCAGCTCGTGCATCCATGTCAGCCTCAGTATAATCAACATCATATTCTTCCATGGATTCTTCTTGTCCAGCAACTTCCACAGAATCAGCTGGTGCATCCATCTTAGCCTCAGTGACTTCGATATCATATTCTTCCATGGGTTCTTCTTCTCCGGCAACTTCTGGAGCATCAGCTGGTGCATTCGCGTTAGCCTCGGTACAATCAGCATCATATTTTTCCATGGTTTCTTCTTGTCTGGTACCTTCCTCAGAATCAGCTGGTGCATCCACCTTAGCCTCAGTGACTTCGATATCATATTCTTCCATGGGTTCTTCTGCAGCAACTTCCAGATCATGAGCTACGCTATCCACAGAATGATAAACTTCATATTCTTCCATGTTAGTCAGACACTTCTGCAGACTTTCACTCCCCTTAGCCTCCACCTCACCATTGAACTGCTCGAACAAATTCACCTCAAGACAATCTATGTTAGCTTGCATGTTAGTCACACACTTCTGCTGACTTGCACGCATCTTAGCTTCCCCATCATTCTCTACCACAGAATCAGATGCATCACCATGGGGCTCATCCTGTCCATGAGGCTGCTTGGTGATATCTGAATTACTCTTGGTATCATCACCCAAGTTCTGGCTTTTGTTTTGAAACTTGTTTTCATTTTTATCCTCAGCAACAATTTCAGATTCTTCCAAGGGTTCTTCTCCAGAAATTTCTTCAGATCCTAAAACAATTTCATAAAATGATCACAAAGTATTACATATGATGGCATACAACAGAGGTGGTGATAAGACAGTTGATACAGAAAGTACCCAGAGGAACAGATACCCTTTTCTCAAATCTTTCTACCCTGAGAACAGAGCAATACGTACCATTGTTACTGTGACCAAGTGCTACTTCCTCTGAGACCTCTTTTGCTTTTGTATCTAAAGCAACAACTTCCAGATCATTAGCACTGTCTTGTTGAACACCATCTTCCATGTCTATTTCATTTTGTACCAAGGTGTTTGAATCTTGACCTGACACAGTATCCAATTCATTCTTGATGTCCAAACTCTCGGATGATTTCAAATCAGTACCTGTAGCATAGTTGACAATCGGATCTGAGACCAAGTGATGTTCATGAAAAAGAAAGACATTAAGGATTACATGAGCTTGCGGACATTACCAGTTTTGTCTAATTCTTCAGTCTTGTCAACAGAATTCAGCTCAGAGTTCACCTCCAAACTTTCATCAGTTTCTTCAGGAACCGCATCAAAAGTAAGTGTTCCTGACTTTTCATCCTCTTGTGTGGTTGGTTCCTGCATGGGTTTCCCAGCTAACCTCGCTGATCGACGAGTGCTGTAAACTTGCCTAACTGAACTCTTTGCCTTCACTTCCTTTCTTTGGCTAGTGAGAGCAGCTGCTGGTGTCTTTGGAACATCTTTCTTTTCTTCCTCAACATGATCCACAATTTCCTCTTTTGGTTCACATTCCTTCATTGCAGAATCCAGCTTAACACGAACTGAAGTTGTTGCAGCCCTCCTCCTGGTAGGACGCAATGCAGGAGTCTCATGCATATCATTTTTGGCTTCATCAACGTCTTTTACCACCATTCCTCTAGTTCTGCAGTGACTCCTAGTCGAGGTCTGCAAAGTTTCTGAGTCATGTTTGACTGTCTTTCGTTGTGTAGTACGGCGACCAGTCCGAGGTGCACTGGCTAATGCTTCAGACTTTCCAGGGGACTCCATGAATGAGTTGGCAACATCAGATTCACATGTTTTCAATACCTCTTCAATACCATCAACCTGCATATAAAAACATTTTTGAATTTCCTTTCTGATGTACAATTTCAATAGACTATTAGGTAAATACGTTATAAGCATACAGCAGCAATAGGAATCCAGCTATGCAAGTATTAGGTGGTTCAAACAATCCAAAACATGAATGAGTTTTAGTGTAGAAATTAGAGATGGCGAGTCCACAGCTTCCTCACATTCTCGAAGTATCTGAAAGTTAAGGCTCAATGCCCACAAAATATAAGCTGGAAAAAAACTTGGTACCATAGAGGTAAACCGATTTATCTCTGTCGATCCAACAAAAACATATTTGCAGATCAAATCAGATACCGATATTCCTTTTACTACTGTAACCATTTCAAATGCTGCTCATTTTATATTTATTTTAAACAAACTCAATAATGGTTTTGAGTTAAAAAGACTGCAAGTGAAATGAGGTTAACCGATTTACATATCGATCCAATAGAAAAGATAACCGCAGATCAAATCAGATACAGATTTTCCACTTGTGTAACCAGCTTATTTTATATTTATTTTAAACAAACTCAATGACGATTTTGGATTGATAAGGCTTAGGAACTCGAGAGAGAGGTTATTACAAGTGAAATGAGATAAACCGAATCGATCCAATAATAAAAGATATTGGCAAATTCCGGCAACTCCTCTTCCTACTGTAACCATTTTGATTTTAAACAAACTAATCAATTCTACAACACAGGAACAGAGTTGTTAGATTTTGATTAAAAAGAAAAAAACTTACAAACTCGAGAGATTGAAGTGCATCGGCCATGGAGACATTGGTCATGTTAGCTGGAATTTTGTTCTTCTTGCAAAGAGCTTGTAGTTCTCTCCTTGTGAGGCTATGGAAGTCCATCTCCGCAGCTGAAATGAAACAGGAAATCGATCTACGATTGTTTGGGGTCGGGGAAGAGGAGGGAGGAATTTATTGGATTGACAGTGATGAGAAAAAGGAGGGATATATATACTTATCAATGTGACCGTTGGAGCGGAAATTCAAATTATTTTGAACTTTGGGCTGCTGAGAAACCCTAAGCCTCTTGATAATTGGGCCTTGTTGTAATGTTTTGTAAGAAGCCCACATATTGTTGTCCCCATTTATTACCTTCTCAACTTGAATAGTTTTCCTTTTTTTTTTAGGTTTTATGATTGATTTCCAATAATAAATTACTATTCTTACAAAATAATCATTAAATTTCTATTTATTTATTTTTTGACAAATATGAACACATTGTTTTAGTCTAAATCTTGAACAAATCATTTCCTTTATATGCTTGGTAAGTCTAAGTGAGTCATATTTTTTTATATCATTTCTAATATTACTGTGACCAAGTGCTACTTCCTCTGAGACCTCTTTTGCTTTTGTATCTAAAGCAACAACTTCCAGATCATTAGCACTGTCTTGTTGAACACCATCTTCCATGTCTATTTAAAACTTTTAGCATGTGAAAAATTTCACTTTCTATTTTATAGGACACTAAGTATAAAATCAATTTTAAAATAGTTCGTTTTAATTTGTTGGAATGTATCTAAACTACTCATTAGTTCATTACTATAAAGCAAAGTTAAAAGAGAAAAAGTGATCTTATTGTATTATCCTCAAATTATGTCACACTTTTAAGAAGAGAAACTTGTTTCATTAATTTTTAGTGTCATTAAGTATTATATTATTTCAAAAATTATACTTGCTTTAAATTTTAATAAGTTAACATTTTCTCTACGAAGTTCTATGGTAATAATCATTAATTATACATTTAACTCTTCGATGAAAAAGCTTAAGTGTGATATAAAATGTCGAAGGCTTTCTTCTTCTTGCTTAGTTGGAAGATTTCAAAATAAAATTATCAGTAAAGCTTTCTAAGAATTTCACAATAAAAAAATACCTAAGAACTCATTTTCTTTTTACGTGAGTCGTGAGACTTTCCCTTTGGCTATGAACATGGGACAAAGTTTTAACATGGTTAATAAACCACATCGAAAAAGAAACTTGAAAAAAATTTGCTTTCATTTTTTACACAAACCTCAATAATGAAAATGTAGTATGTACGTGGATTTACAATAACATATTTGGTGAAATCTCACAAATAAAATTTTGAAAAGATAGTATGTACGTAGATTTTATTATTACCCCGTGCAAGCAAAAAGATGACTCTCAACTCAAACGCAACAATTCCAAATTAAAAAAATATAGCAAGTCACAGGAAAATAGTGCAAAGTCTAATAGAAGAGAGCAACAATCACCAGAAAAACAATGCAATAATCGAAACACCATAAACTACATACTAGGATAATAAATAATGATGGATAGCAAACAAAAAACTACGATAAATATAACTAATGCAATAGCAAACACCAACTACTCTAAGCAAGACAAAACTGCACTACTTACTAACCTTTTGTATTAATCCGTGTCGTCCACATATGTCCTCTACAAGTTGAAGTTGCGTGTCACATTCTGGTTAATTATCTCTTTCTAATACTTTCTCAATCATTCTTTATTTCTCCTCGTGCCATATAATCAACCTCTCGCATCTACTCGCTGGTACATCTGCACATCTCGTCTTTGCTGGATTATGAATGATTAGAGTCCATATAAAACCTAGTCATTTCTACATATGAACTTGAAGAATTCAAACTTGAATTGGATAGATCGAAGTCTATCCTCAATATACCTTTAATTCGTTGAGCGAGAACCTTTTTACACGGTACTCCGAGATCACTATGGCGACATAAGATTACATAATACAAGAGGTGATTTTGTGTGTGTGTATACACACACACCAATAAAGAACATGGTTTTGGATTATTAATTTTTATTAAAAAATAAAGAAGTACATAACTCGGGCGGTTTAACTGAATGAAGCGACGCCACCGATTTTTCTGACTTGATTTCAACCTCTTTGATCAAATTAGACTCATTGCTCATAGATAAAGCGCAAAATAAGTCTGAAATTCTTGAATTAAGTGGAAGATCAGTATATATATTGTTTGTCGGAAATCCATCGATATGAATTATGCCCAATTTTGACTCGAAACCCTAACCCTAGCCCTAATTCCAAATTTTTTTCTATTTAGATTCTCCCTTTTGCCAATCTGCAATCCATTTCTCCATTTTATTTTCTGGAAACTCAGCAATCAAAACCCCCAATATCTCTGAAGGAAGGAGACCCAATCATTTTAGCATTTGATAGATATACTTGTCGGTGTATATATGTATGTATGTAGGTAGAAATATAGCTATAGAGAGATGGGGAGTTCTGAAACAGAATCAGGAACGGGGGATTGTGGAGTTGGGAGTATTGTTTGGGTCCGAAGACGAAATGGGTCGTGGTGGCCAGGTAAAATACTATGTCCTGATGAGCTTTCAGCCTCTCATTTGATGTCTCCACGATCTGGGACTCCAGTGAAGCTTCTTGGGAGAGAAGACGCCAGTGTGTAAGTCCTTTCTTATCCTTGAATTTTTTTTATAGTAGGAGATTTTGACGCAAGGTGATTGTTGCATGTTATTGATGGACTGGATTCTTAGTTGCAGGAAACTTGGGAGTGTTGTTGATAACTATAACTAATGAATATCCAGTGAGTTTGTATTGTGATATTTCAGTTAAATTGGAGGTCGGAAGTGGGGAACAATTAGCTTAACTATTACAAAAGTAATTCTGGATTTAATATTTTACAATAATTGGATGGCTAATAGTTTAAGATTCATAGCTAGAAGAGCAGATCCAGGACTTGAATGTTGGGGGTGCCACAAACTCATTAGGGTGCACATTCGGTTAGTCAATCCATTTTGGGCTAATTAGATTCGATTAACAAGATTTTGGTCATCGAACCAAAATAAACTCTGTATGAGTTGATCTGATTCCTGGTCAAATACTATTGAACAAAAATGAGAAATGAAAACAAGAAAATTAAAATTTTGAATACCGCAATTATATCCCTCCAATTCAGACATAATGTATTTAAAACATGATACATACAAAATTTAATGCGTGATGAGTTCTATAAAATAAAAAACAAAAAGCCAAAGCAGCTTTTATAAGGGGCATTTGCCATCCCATCAACACAAATAAAGAAAAATATTTTCATTATGAAACTGCAAAATTATCTATACAAATATAATACAACAACAACAACAACATACCCAGTGAAATCCACAAGTGGGGTCTGGGGAGGGTAGAATGTACGCAGACCTTACCACTACCTCATAGAAGTAGAAAGGCTGTTTGCTGGGAACCCTCATCGCAAAACCCATAAGCAGAAAGGACTATATATGACAAAAAGGAAAGGGAAGGGAACACAAAGAGTGACTAGTAATGAATAGCACA